>JAOXYJ010236540.1:0-10162 GCA_028566555.1 Lithophaga nigra | reverse complement strand
CATGATGGTATGTTTGTAGAAGAAATTTCAGCCATGGCCTTGAATATATATTACTACTGTCCATAGAAGAAATTTCTCCTACAGCGTCCATGACAGCATGATGGTATGTTTGTAGAAGAAATTTCAGCCATGGCCTTGAATATATATTACTACTGTCCATAGAAGAAATTTCTTCTACAACTTTGATATCAGTATGATGGCATTTATAAGGGAAATGTCAGCCATGATATATCACACGCTATTACCAATACAAAACATTCATTTCGTCTGATAACAGTGTAGGTATATTCATACATGTCACAGGAGAAATTTCAGCCATGATTTAAATATTTAACAGTGTTATTCTGATAGAAGAAATTTCTTCTATAATACTGTTAAATATTGTCCTTTATCTTCACAAATGGTACAGGAATGGTCATGCAAGTTTATAATTTCAATATCGCGTCCTTGAAAGGATTATACTTTGATTATCTTCAAGAAAAGGGACACTGTAGATTTTCCCTTTTTATATTAGACAGCGTTACATGTAACACAAGCATGACAAGTGAAACTCCAACTGGGCAACTTTTGGCAAACATATGGCTTGTCATACAACCAAAGGTGAGAACTAGTACTATTGATCATGTGTAGATACATGTATATGTAACGGTAGATAATTCTACCACGACAAGTTATAGGCTAGTTTCTGATATGGTTATTTGTACTTGAGGTGTAATGCTGCTAATGCAAGTTGTTTTTCATGGCAAAAGTCAAGTTAAATAACAATAAAAAAAAATGTATTTCGCTCACTATTAAAACCAAGGAAATTGGAAGCGAAAAATTTAAAATTAAAAAAAAAATTTTGCTCGCTTGCACCTTTTTTGAGATGAAAATCCCGAAGAACTAAAAATTAATTTGGTGTGGCCTAATAATTTTCTGAGACAAGTTTGAATTTTCCACAAAATAGCGGGGCCGGAAAACGGTGTCACCAAATCTAATCCTTTAAAGAAAAATACATCAGACTTCCTCTTAACAAACATATAATTTTCCAGTATGAAATATTTTAGGCAAAAATAGGAATAAGTCGAAAATGCGTATCATGAAGTGCAAAAATCTGAGGTGTTTTTTTTTCTATAAAAACAAAAATATACAAGTTTTGGAGCAAATTTTCTCTGCTTTGGAGAGCAAAATAAACTGAATAGGAAGTTTACATGACACTTTCCCGTGCAACACGCCAACAGATGATACATATAAACTGTTTAACAATTTACCTGTAAGGGGCCATCTCGAACTGTAAGTTTGTCTATTCATTTTGGCTGTTGTGAAAATATGGAAAGAAAAATCGTAAAAACCTGAATTGTTTTTTAATTTGTTTTGTTAAAAAGTTATTTAGATTTTATAAATCTAGGTGCTGCCAGCCTTTAAAATTTGCAAATTACAATGGGTTTACAGGGGTTCAAAATTTTTTTCTCAGACTGAAAGGTCCTGGACCTTTGCTATCCAAAACTGGAAGACCGTAGCTCTCAAAAGAAAGTCCTGACCAATCGCCTCTTTTTTCAACTGCAGCCAAGTTTCAACGCATCTCCATAAGTGATATTTCCATAGTCAAATTAGTTTTAATGAAAAACACAGCAATCACAGATTGCAGACCTCCCCGCTTCCCCCATTTTCGAAGATTAAGCTTTCTTGACCCTCTAAAAGTCATACCCTCAGGTGTTGTACAAACATTTAATTTGTCAAATATAATGTAAATCGTGATATTAGTATAAACATCCCAACTTATGCAGTTTAAGAGATTTCGCTATAACTGGATATCCCAAAGTACATACCCTCAGGGGTTGTACGAAAATTCCAATACCATCATTCGGTTTGGCCAATATAATGCAAGTTATGATACGAGTTTCAACATCCCATCTTACATAGTTTCAAAGATTTCACTACAGCTGGATATCTCGAAATATGCCCCCAGGGGCCGTGCGAAAATTCTGATACCATTAATCAATTTGGTAAATATAATGTAAGTCATGGTATAAGTTTCAACATCCTAGCTTACATAGTATCAATGATTTCACTACAGCTGGATATCTCGAAATATGCCCCTAGGCGCCGTGCGAAAATTCCGATACCATTAATCAATTTGGTAAATATAATGTAAGTCATGGTATAAGTTTCAACATCCTAGCTTACATAGTTTCAAAGATTTCACTATAGCTGGATATCTCGAAATATGCCCCCAGGGGTCGTACGAAAATTCTGATATCATTATTCAATTTGGTAAATATAATGCAAGTCATGGTATAAGTTTCAACATCCTAGCTTACATAGTTTCAAATATTTCACTATAGCTGGATTTCTCGAAATATGCCCCCAGGGGTCGTGCGAAAATTCTGATACCATTATTAAATTTTTTAAATGTAATGCAAGTCATGGTATAAGTTTCAACATCCTAGCTTACATAGTTTAGAAGATTTCACTATAACTGGATATCTCGAAATACATTTTCAGCGAAATTTCTGCCCCAAGGGCATTTATCAAAATTCCGAAACCTTCGGCACAGACAACTTTTAGAGTGTTACTAATACACATAGTTTCATGTTTCTACCTTTAATAGTGTAAGAGGAGTTCTTGGACAATCGATTTTTTGGATTTTTGGACCCCCCAGAGACCATGCCCCCAGGGGTCGTACGAAAATTCCGATACCATTATTCGATTTGGCAAATATAATGTGAGTCCTGATATAAGTTTCATAATCCTAGCTTACACAGTTTAGAAAATTTCACCGTTTATTGTATATCACGAAATTCGTTTTTCGTCCACAATTTTGCCCCAGGGCATCAATCTGAACTTTTCTGACCTTCATTCCCTACTACATCACATACTCTTTCATCATGCCAAGTTTCAAGTTTCTATCTTTTATAGTTCCTGAGATTTCATGGGACACTACAGACGGACGGACGTACGTACAGTACGTACGTACGGACGGACTGCATTACAATATCTTCCCGCTTTTGGTAAGCGGGGAGATAAAAATGAAGATTTTTTTACTTGTATCCAAGTCTTGAAACTAAGGCTGATAGCAAAACAGCTTACTGCATGTATGACAAACAAACAAATGAAGAACTGGTACAGCAGATCGACGCAGTGTTTCCGTTAACCCCATTTTGTGCATATATTACGCATAAAAAATAATAATTACCCCCAAAATTTTGATGAAAGGGTCATGCCGACGCAGTAAAAATCGTGTGCCTATCAGCATTATTGATAGTGTACATGTATATTTAATCATTGAACCATGCCGTTTTCATTTTGTTTACATGTATTCTATTTTTATCCAACCGGAAGCAGTTTATACCCCTCGGATCGCTCAGATTTATTCCATTCTCTATAGCTCAATGTTCCGAGTAGTTTTGTTTTCAACAACATTGCCACACTATTGAATTTTGGCTTTACGGAGCCAGGTAATACTCAAAATTATGAGGCTTCAGAGAAAGTTCATGACAGTTATAACTGTCATGACTGTAATGACGATATTATCAATACCCGCGAAAATAACCACTTATAAATACGGTATGACCGGTATGTCAATGTTTGAAATTGTAACTCCTTTTCAATTTGGTAAATGTCTCTTATCTAACCCTAAGACAAAACCAATACTGAACTCCAACAGAGTACAGAACATAAGGCAAAAAGCTGTCATATTCCTGACTGGGTATAGGCATTTTCTAACGAAAATGGTGGGTTCCAGGCCTTTCATTAAGAGGCGGTACCCGGTACTTTTACCCTGCTAAATGACTGGTGGGTACCTCCAAAAATTGGTTAATTCTATATGAGCTATTCAAAGAAATTGTGTTAAAAGTACCTCCTGTCAAATGAAAGGTACATGTACCTATGGGTTCAAAAGATAATGAAACCCCTGGGGTTCCCAATAATATGAATGTGTGGACGACAAATTTCAACATACATGTATGATGGTTACGTAAACATCACCAGCCAACTTCAGTCATGCTAGTTATGAAATGTCAATTGCTGATTGATTACAATCATTTAAGATGTCTGATTAAAAATTTTAATCCAGTATACATTTGTACATGTAGTTATTTTGCTTAAAAAGTCATGTGTTCTATATTGTCTGCCATGTGTCCATTAAACATGTTAAATTATCACACTGATTAATTCATTCAATCGGAAAGGGACTAGAATAGTACACTACTGAAACACTTTAAATGTTACCTTTGTTTGCATTCCATTCTTAAATAACTTACCCTTGTTAATTTCAAATGACCCCCTAAAAAGTTATCCAAAGGGTATCATGACCCCTCACACCAAAAACTTCAAAAACACTGCCATGGATCTTGGGGTAGAAATATGCGTTCCCAGTTTGCCTTTCCCAACCATACTTTTGATCTTCGGATAATTCATTCGATTTAGCACATTTCCGATGATTATTCAGAACATGGGAGTCTTTCCTCCTTCCCCTACACCCAGGCCAGCTTAATTTCCTTCAAAATTCGTGACTGAGCTGCGCGGATAGCTCGACTTGAAATTTTAATGTTTTGTCACGTGACGAGCTGTGGAAACAAGTCAAATCGTACCATTGTCAACTCGTACCATGTCAACTCGTTCCAAAATTTGTAAAATCATACCATTGTCAACTCGTACATATGTAAACTCATACCACTGTCATCTCGTATCACTGCAAACTCGTACCATTGCAAACTTGTACCTACGTCAACTCGTACCATGTTGAGGAGAATAAATAGCAATATTTCCAAGTTCAAAACCCTTATAATCAACAATTTTTAAACATTAAGTTCTGTTCTTGGCTATGAAACCAAATACATTTGACAGACATAGAGTTTGAATGATTTTACACACCATAAAAACTATTTCCGAAAAAAATATTAGCCATATTTTGTCGAGTGACATTTTGTCCTGTCACGATTTAACAGCGATACCTACATCAAAATTTGTACAATTATATACTTTTTTAAACCTTATGTTCTATTCTGTTCTTTGCTATGAATTATAAAGTTTGAATGATTTTTAAGCACCATAAAAAATATTCACGAAAAAAATATTCACCATTTTTTTTCTCGAGTGACACTTTGTCCTGCCACGATTAATAGTGATCTACATCAAAATTTTTCAAATTATACATTTTTATAAACCTTATGATGTATTCTTTGCAATGAATACAAATTTATTTGACAAACATTATATTTGAATGATTTATTTGACTTCAAAATAAAATTGCGTACACACATTCTGACATTTTTTCTTCCATAAAATTTCTGTCCTGCCACGATTTACAATGTACTATACTTAGAAAAAATATTTTTTAATAAACTATACCAATTTAGACAAACAAAAATTTCTTCTTTTTAATACAATTTCAATTTGAATTTTGAAGATATGCTGAATATTTCAAAAGTTACATGTATACCCACAAATGTACAGAAAAACACCTGTCCTGTTTTCAGACCAACCCCACGCCTACTTCAAAATATATATCGTTCTACGCAACACACAATGATCCACATACCTAGTACATATTTTCAATGTTGGTACGAGTTTGCAAAGGTACGAGTTAGCATTGGTACGAGATGACTAGAGGTGAGTATCGTGAGAAATCTCACGATACGATATGTATCACGATATCAGGAAACGATACAATACTATCACGATACGTATTGCAGAATCTAATTGAGCTACAAGTCTGTGCTTATTTGTCTCAAATGTGTGCTTGAGAAAGCCGAAATGCTTCCAAACACTCAATTTAAATGCGACTAGAGCGTTTTCAATAACTGGCTCCTCGCGAATTTCGTACACAATGACTTCCGCCATGATGGGGCACACTGAAATCATAATACGGATCAGAACAAAGCTAATAAAAAAGTGGTTCTGGTATCGCGATTCCATACTGCCGATACGATACGTGAATCGTCCCCATTGCCGATCAATACTATCGATTCATCGGTGAATCGTTACACCTCTAGAGATGACAGTGGTACGAGTTTGAAGTGGTATGAGTTGAAAATGGTACAAGTTGACGATGGTACGAGTTGACAATGGTACGAGTTTGCAATGGTACGAGATGACTATAAAACTGAGCTGTGACGTCTATCGATTAACCAGGAAGTAGATTCTCCAAGTTATAAATAACTATAAACAATAACGCGATTTGCATTGTTTTAGGGATTTGAAACATACAAAATAGGAGATTTTATAAGAGATGAAATACCGATATTCCAATACTTCAAAACCGTACCGGAAAAAGTCGAAGGTCTGTCAGACGCATCTAATAACCAAAGTGAAAGTCTGACCCAAAAACGGGAAGGTCCAGGACCTCGGACCTACGGAATTTTGAACCCGTACAGTATAAAATCACGATCAAAATACGGCATTTTTTTTCAATCTGTCATGATGAACCTTAAGGTTCATCAGTACACTTTGAAAAAAATGGCCATATTTTGATCGTGATTTTATACTGTACACGGCCAAACCCGTTGTAATATGCAAATTTTAAAGGCTAGCAGCACCTGGATATATAAAATCTAAATAACTTTTTTACAAAACAAATTGAAAAACAATACAGGTTTTTGCGATCCATTTTTTTCCCGTATCCTCACAACAGCCAAAATGAATAGAGGCAAACTTACAGCTCGAGATGTCCCCTACAGCCTACAGGTGAATTGTTTACAATTACAGATGTCAATAAAAATTATACTAAATTTACAACTTTTTTCTAAATTGAATAAAATCACAAACCTTATTTTTGCTTTTTAATTTCAATTCCGTTTCTGCATAACATCCAAAATAAACTGAACTGAAATTTTACGCGACACTTCCCGTGCAAAATCTGATACAATTAGTGTAGATATAAATTGTAAACAATTTTTACCTGTAGGGGACATCTGGAACTGTAAGTTTGCTTCTATTCATTTTGGCTGTTTTGAAAATACGGGAAAAAAATGGATTGCAAATAAAAACCTGAATTGTTTTTTAATTTGTTTTGTAAACAAGTTATTTAGATTTTATATATCTAGGTGCTGCCAGCCTTTAAAATTTGTAAATTACAATGGGTTTAGCTGTGTACAGTATAAAATCACATCAAAACATGGCCATTTTTTTCAATTCGTGATGATGAACCTTAAGCCTATGCCTATGGAAAATTTATTGAAAATCACCACGCTTTATTCACTTGAAATTCATAACATAATCATGCATGCACTCCCGTCACGGCAAATTATTCGAGCAGACCCGATTACAAGTAGGTATTAAGCTTGAATGACCTTCAGTGGTATTCACCCGCCGATCACTCTCGCTTGGTGTCACCACTGCACTATCAAATATTGTAAAGTCCGATTTTCAGGGAAAATATATCAGTTGACGCATGTTTGATAATTGTGCTTGTGCATGAATTTTCCCTCACAAGCGACTGTGCTTATGCGTGAATTTTCCCTCACAAGCGACGTCACAGAACAAAAACCTTATAGTGTAGCAGCGACACAAAGTGGCGGGCGAATTCCATTACCACACGTTTTTAGTTCGCTTCTACCATGTCTACGGAGTAGAGGGGGACTATTGGCATGATTGGAGTACCCTCGGCGTCCATGTCCACGTGCACGTCCGCAGCCATTTCTCAGAAACCAAAAGACCTACAACAATAATTCTTAGTATGCAGATGCACCAGGGTGCGACACCTGCGCACCACAAAAATTGAGGTCACATGACCCATATTTCATGGTTAAATGACCATGAATCAGTTTGGGGTCTGACTTGAAATCTGATACTACATGACTTACAATCATGTAACTTGGTGTGGAGATGTATCTTGAGGAGTCTGTCAGCATCCCACCCAAATTAGGTCACTTTGACCTACATTTCATGCTTCAATGACTCATGGCCACTTCTACGTCCGAGTTTAGTTCTCATGTACTGTGTGTCCTACTATCATGTAGCCTGGTGTGAGGATGTGTCTTTGGGAGTCTCTCAGCATCCCACCCAAATTAGGTCACTTTGACCTACCGGTACATTTCATGCATCACTGACTTTTGTTAACTTTTATATCCGACTTGTTTCCTTAGCTACTCAAGCACTCTGACATAATTCTTTTACCAAGCAACCATAGATTTCTTTGATCATTTACAACTTAAATTAATTTGAATGTTTGGATTTCAAAAATATCTGATTTAAATTTTCATAAATTTCAATAATTATTCAACAGTCAGCTGTATCTTAAGAGTTTGCCAAAAGACTCTCAGACTGTTTTATGTAATATTCAAACTTTCGCACAATGTCAACTTAGGCTTCAACAGCAGAATATGACAAGCTGCGGTACAAGGCAAACTTTGCAGGCGGTGGCTGCAGCTATCTTTCAAGGATTCCTAAAATCTTTATTTTTCGTCTAAGTGAGATCTTTCAGTAATTTGCACAAATTTGTTGTACGATAATTTTCCATATGGCATTGCACAGGGTAATTATACTAGCATTATACATAGTGATTTCTTATTAATATATTTTTCGAAGGATGTAACGAACATTTTTAATGGTCCTGGTCCATTCTACACAATGTACTTAGACCTTTTATGTATCAAAGAAGAAACATTATAACTGACTAAATAAAGACCAAATTTTTGTGTAAACTTTGATACTTCCCGATATATAATTATGTAAAGTTGGTCTAAATTTTTATAGGAAAGCAACCTTTAAATGTTGATGGTTCTTTCGCATACATTACTGTTATCTTATCGTTGTAATATTTTCAGAGAAAAAAGTTGATTTTATCTTTGGTTCTCGTAGTTTTGAATTCTTTCAAAACGATGTTAAATACATGTAGCTACCATTGTCGACAGTTTTGTCTCATTTTCTGTAAATACAGAGAGGTGAACAAAAATGTTAACAATGTAATTTTTGTGTAATGTAAGAATAAAAACATAAGCAGACATCATTCGTGAAACTTGTATTATCAATTTGAAACTTTGACGTATCCTGTAAAAATGCCTTAAATATCATAACTGAACCAAACTTTACGAATAAAGTCAGTTGTTAACCTGTTTCAGATCTAGTGAAAATACACACTTTGAAGTGGCCATTAGGAAGGCCAAATTGTTGCATCTATTGTATTGATTTTTATTTTCATACTGTCTTAATTTAGATAGTTAACACATCTTGAAATACATGTATATAATAAATTAATATTATATGCACGTTGTGATGGTATGTCTATTTGTATCAGCTCATGTCTGTTGTATGAGCCGTATCAGTACGACTTCGCGGACACGACGAGTAGTGATACAATACAGACGAGAGCTTATACAAACAGACGTACCATCACATTTGTTCATATGATATGTTTATCTAACATTTCCGAAGAAAAACTTCGAAAACATAGTTATCGTAATTACGTTCAATGTTTTAAAGGCATATTTCAAAAATGAAACTCTTTATATGACGTCATCTTATTCTTTGCATTCACAAGGAACCTGTATTGTGACATCATTGAAAAGCAGTCCAACTAAAGCACATCATATGTATATATATTCGACACCTTATATTTGTCAAGTAATTGGGCTGATTGCAGTATAAATGTGATAGGTTTTGTATCACATGGGTTGTATCACATAGATAGCTTTCTTTGGAGTTAAGTAATCAATAGATAGTGAATAGCCTATTTCAGGGTTGATCGAGTTAGATATTAATCAAATAAAAATCTATAATTTCTTTGTTATATGAGTTCATAATTTCACATAACTGTTTACATGTTTCACAAAGAAGACAATTTATGTTTGTTTTGATGTTTACATAATATGTCTAAAATCTCAATTGTTTCAAAGTTTAATGTCTATTAGTTTGTTTTACCATTAAAATGTATATTAAATAACATGTATAATTCTTAACAGATGGTAAATTAATAATTTTTATAGTTAGATCCATAAATCCTTTGAAATGTTATATTAACCATTCGCGCAGATATATACGCAGTGACTGTATGTCAGGAAGGATATCTACGGCTCATAGAGTATTCAGTCGTATTGTAAAACTTATTGTACATGCATTTCCAGTGATTTGATTGATAGATTGAGTAAGGTTTTTCGCCACTTTAGCATTTTTTCAGCTATATAGTGGGATCCAGTTTTTAAAGTTGGAGAAAAAAGCCTAAGTACCCAGCAAGAACCCTCAT
>JAOXYJ010236539.1:0-16598 GCA_028566555.1 Lithophaga nigra | reverse complement strand
TGAAAATCTAAAATTTAACTATCGCGAGTGTAGAAATATCGTAAACCACTCGTCACGAAAGGAGAATCTCTATGTATTACATTACTGGTTTTTATTTAGAATTTGCTGTAAGAATACTGCTGTAACGACATTTTACTTAAGATAAATTAGAGTCAAACAAAAATTAAAATAAGTCATACTGTTTATTGTATAATATTTCCATCATTATACAACCAATACTTTAAACATCATATTGTATTGATCTGCAGGTAATAATAGGGAGGAGACTGTACTGAAACATGAGACTCACCTGAGTCTGTATCAGACACCTGGTTCTAACTGACCAACTCTAAGTCATATCCTTAAAAGCATTTCCCATACAGTCCAATGTTAAACTATATTCCACAATGGTGGCCAACTTAGAAGTTCAATCTGCACCAAAAATAGTTTTGGTAAAGGACACTCAAATTAACATTTTTGGACATAGTCAACTTTAACTCTCTTAGTCATTTTCAAGGAGACCTTCAAGTGCATTTCTCATAGAGCCAAATGTTAAATTAAATTCAAAGGTGATGACTATCTTGGAATTTCAATTAGCATCAAAAACATATTTCTGATTAAGGATCTTCCAATGAACATTTATGGATATGTTTCACTTAAACTGTCACATTCATTTCCAAAAAGATCTTCAAAGGTATTTCCCAAAGGGTTTGAGACTGGTCATATGAATATTTATGGATATGTTTCCTTTAACTGTCATAATGGTTTCCAAGAAGATCCAACGTTAAACTATGTCCCACAGTGGAGCCATCTTGGAATTCCAATCGGTATCAAAAACACAGTTTTGGTAAAGGATCTTCCAATGAACATTCATGGATATAATTGGCTTCAACTGTCACAGTCATTTCCTACAAGTAGATCTTCGAGTGCATTTCCCATAGGGTCCAATGTTAAAAAGTGTTCAAAGATGATGCCATCTTGAAATTACAATCAGAATCAAAAACACTTTACACAGCTTTTGGTAGAACTTTCCAATGTACATTTCTGGCCACGTTTAGCTTCAGCTGTTGTCAGTTTCCAAGAAGAACATCTTCAAGTGCTTTTCCCATAGGATTCCATCGGTACCAAAAATACAGTTTTGGTAAAGAACCTACCATGATCATTCATGGACATGTTTTGCTTCCGCTAGCTGTCTTATTCATTTACAAGAAGACCTTCAAATGTTTTTCCCATAGAGTCCAATGTTAAACTATGTTCCATGATGGCAGTCGATCACCTTGGAATTCCAATTGGTACCAAAAACAGGTTTTTGTTGAAGGACATTCTAATGATCTTTCATGGCTATGATATGCTTCAACTTTCATAGGTGTTTTAAGAAGAAGATCTTTAAAGTACAATTCCCATAGGATACAGTGTTAAAGTATGTTCCATACTGGAAGCCATCTTGGATGTCAGATGAACTTGTCAGATATAGTTTTGAAAGAGGATATCTGTACCAATATTGGTTAAATTTGGCTCAGTGGTTCTAAAGAAGAAGATCTTAAAGTTTACCATTTTCAACCAATCGAAGGCCATGGTGGGCATCTTAGATGAAGGTCTGGGCTGACAGATATAATTCAGAAAGGGGACCTATCAAGGACCATCCCTGCAAAGTTTGGTTCCATTTGGCCCAGTGATTTTGAAGAAGATTTAAAAATTTTTTCCATTGGGTGCTATGTTAAACTATGTCCCGTAATGGCAGCCATCTTGAATGTTGCACTGACTTGTCAGATACAGTTTTGAAAGAGGACCATTCAAGGAATATATGTATCAATATTGGAGCCATTTGGATCAGTGGTTCTATAGAAGAAGATCATTAAAATTACAAGTTCATCTAATTACAGGCCATGGCTCAGGTCCCAACTACTGGATACAATTCTGAAATGGGACCTCCTATAGATCATCCCTTTAAAGTTTGGTTCCAAATGCCTTGGTGGTTTCAGGGGAGAAGACAGAAATGTGAAAAGCTAGCAACGGATGGACGATGGACATACAAGGGACACCAAGTGATAGTTATAGCTCACATGGCTTTCTGCCAGATGAGATAAGAAAGGGTTCTTCCTGGCAATAATGGCATCATATTACTGTAAATTTAGAAATTAATGTAATATTTGTAATGTTTTTATCAATGTGAAAAAATGCAACGATGTTGATTTCTCATTAATTAAAACTCTAATTTGATTCTATTTATGCATATTTCTACGCAAGTTCTATCTGTGTCGCATTAATAAATTTCGCATTAAAGTCAACTTTCAAATGTGCACTAATAAACGCATGCATTATCGGTAAATTCTGAATTATTTAGCATTAAGCCAAAAAATCTACTGTAAAGCTCCACTTCTAATTTACTGGGGCTAATGGCAGAAGTCAATCTTGTATGACACAATGCAGCAAAAGTCAACTTTTTGAGATCTACAGTTAAGCTGCTCACAGCCAAGTTATTCCAATACAATTTTATCAGATAGCTTGTATCTAATGTGTATTATTGCTTTAATTCAACTTTGGTTGCTGATGACTGAGTATACTGAAGTTATCAAAGTTATCATAAGAAATCAAAATATGGCCAAATTCTATTTCTAGTAGCAGTGACCTTGATCTCTGACCTTTTGATCTAAAGCAGAAATTATATGGCCAGAATTTACTTTCAGTAAGTAAACACAGACCTTCTGATTTTTTTTAACCCATATCATCATTTATTGTATAGCAACAAAATATTTCCTGTAGAAAGTAACCAAACGTTAGCGTGCAGTATTCTACCATATTGCACTAGTACAAATATAGCTCAAAAATGTGACGTCACCAATGACAAGAATGCTTCATTTTGTAATTTTAAGAGACTTGCTATACAATAAAAGGGTTACTGCATGAATATTCGTAAATATTGTCCCTTGCAGAATATTATTTGCACTCACAAGCTCATGCAAAATAATATTCTTCTCGGGACAATATTTACCAATATGCATGCAATAACCCTATAGTATAGAGGTAAACTTTAAAGTTTATGTACAGTTAAAGTTTAAGTCTAGAAACTAGTTCATAAACAAAAACCTTTTGACAGAAGGTTAATTTTACAGCAGTTTTATCACAATGGTCTACTTAACCTAGCAATCATATAACAGGTACAAGGAACAAATTATACCAGCAGTTCAGCTTACAAATTGTGGATTGTACGAACAGGTACTTGAAATTAAAAAACTCATTTCAAATATTTCAATGATCTTTTGTAGTAAGGACCACCACAATTAAGATACCAAAATTGTAATTAAAATAATCAACACATAAAAAACATTTTTATCTTTTCATCATCATGTGTATTTCAATATAAAGTTAATAGGTACCAATCCATTTACAATATAACCTTAAAGAAATGTTCATTTTAAAAATATCATATTACAATACTTCATTATTGAGTTTATCGTAATGTAGGTTGTCAATATGTTGCTATTTTTAGGGCATCTCCCGTCACTAATAACTCTGTCACAAAATACTAATATATTACAGTAGAACCTCTGTAAATCGCATGCGAAGGGACAGGCCAAATTAATTGGAGAAATGTATGATGTTCCTAGTTATTCATGGTAAATAATACGGAAAATACACTTGTGGAACTAAAAGTGGTTCAAGAAATGGTGGTGTTTGAGCCATTCGAGTTCGATCTGTATTATCCTTTCTGATCACCAAATTTTAAGTCTTTTCCCTTATGCAGAGAAAATTCTAACAAGTCTGCAACCCTTCCTGTAAGATCAGTCTTGGACTAAATCCGGAACCTGAATAATATTGGAAACGATGAGGTGCATTAGTTATATAGTATAACTAAAACGGAATTTTGATTATCAAAAAATATTCATCAAGTGACTGAACAACACATCAACTCGTGAATGCACACAGTACGTAAGTGAGTTACAGTGTTGTTCAGTCTACAGAAGAATATTTTTGATAATAAAAATTCCGAAATAGTTATACTTTTTATTATATAGATCTTTTTGAACATTACAGAGTCATTTTTTCAGGCTGAATTTAAAACATGCTACATTTTATGTTAAAGGCTATGCAATGATTTTTTCGCATTGTGACATCAGCACTGTGAAATACTGAGTTTTCTTTCAGTTGAAAATCACAATTTTTCATTGCCATCTATATAATATACCAGGTGTTGGCATGAAGGTATAATATTGAATTTTTAAATATTTACTTTCTCTGTATTAGTAAATAGGTATATATATGATAACCTTTGAATCAGTATAGAAAAATATTATTACTTTCATAAGAAAGAGGGATTATGTTAAAAGGATCTTAAACAAATGATTTACACAGCTCAAGAAAGTTTCAATGAAAGTGTTTTTATTTTATGTAGAGTTTGCTTCTAGTCCAGTTCACAGCAACTATTTGTGATCCAAAAACAATGGATATGTACTAAAGTACTTAATTTAGAACTAAATTTTGACCTGTACTCCTACATAGCATAAACAATCCATTAAAATAGTTAAAAGACAATAATTTGATTCGTGCTGACGTAAGTTTGACCAATGATATACACTGGAACTTTTATCACTATACAAATATTATTATAAATGATCATAAAAACACATTTAAAAGGCTTCTACATATCAAAATATCATTCCAGTATTATCAAGTGTTATGACCTTACACAGTATTTAATCCTTTCAAGTCTTTTTAATAACTAATTTTACTCATCAAATTTCAGTTAATGGACCTGTCAGTTTTAAAAGCAATGAAAATAATAAATTTTTTAAAACTCTTTCTTACATGTTATGATTTTTTATGGTAGTTACTAGAATGAATGGAAAAAGTAAAACCCATTTCTAAATGATCAAAAATGTGCACTGCAAATGCCAGTTTTAAATCTTGACCTATAAAAATTCTATTTTTTTTAGCTAATAGTTACATATATTTTCGTGATGTTTAAATACACAGAAATTTTTACAGATGGAATATACTTATTACTGGGTAATTAATATTCAGCTACTAAGTACTACTGTAAATTATTACTGGGTAATTAATTACTTATTACTTATTACTGGCTAATTAATATTCAGCTACTAAGTACTACTGTAAATTTACAATAACACCATTCCACAAAGAGCTTTCCACAGAGCAGCATATGACTACAGCAAGAGTAGACTGAAGCATGCCCGCTCAAGGACAGACCACCAACCACAAATTCAATTTAGTAGTAGTAGTAATAGTAGCCCCACACACATGGACAGAGGCAATTGAAGAGCAAACAGTGATTTGCTATTTGTTCATGTTCTTTGTCTGTAAGACACATATGATGCCCCCAACAAATTCTACTATATACACACTGTGAAAGGAAATACAATGGATTCATTATTGTTTTGCAGGGTTCAAATTTTCACGACCATCGTGAATATGAAAATCACAAATGTAATAAATTGGTACACACGGACAGTAATGAATTACAGTTGTAATCTGTTTTGCATTATTACGCATAAAGTTAATGTTCACAACAAATGTATATTTTGTAATAATTGAAAACTATTTACTATTTATTGAAAAAAAAAATCAAAATCCTGTAGGAATATGTATAAATACAAAGTGAAATAAAAAGGTTCTAACTTGAAAACTGTGGAATAAGTAAGCTGGACAAATTTTTTGCGAAATTATTTAATAAACAGCTATGCCAAAGGTGCATAACATGCACGTCATCTGCTTTAAAAATTGCCTATTTTTGATATTTAAAGTCTCAAAATTCCTCAACAACAATGTGGAAAATTGTCACAACTGAAACGGTGCCAAGTCTAACTAAACATTGTGTTAAAATTTTGTAAAGATCCATCAAAACTTACTGGAGTTATCATGAGACTTATGAAAAATTGCCAATTTTTTGACAATCAAACTTCCTTAACTCATGAATAACAATTCAGAAAATTATCAAAATTGGAAGATGTCTAGTCTCCATCTAACTAAACATTGTGTTAAAATTTTGTGAAGACTGGAGACTAATGAAATATTGCTTATTTTTTAACGATCGAAGTCCATCATTCCTGAACAACAATTCTGAAAATTGACAATATCTAAAGGTACTTTGTCTTCATGGAACTAAACACTGTGTTAAAATTTCATAAAGATCTTCTAGGCATTCTCAAGTTATTGTGAGACATGCTCAGACAAACAGACAGATGGACATTGTTATACCATACCAGTAATATGTCCATCTTTGACAGTGTATAAAAATGTACTCAGTTGTGTAAATATCTTGTAAAATGAAAAGGTTCTAGCTTGAAAACTGTAAGAGGCCTTGTACCCTCTATACGAAATATATATATCAAAAAGGTTCTAGCTTAAAAACTGTAAGAGGAGTTAGGCAGACAAACCTTGTACCCTATATGCAGACATACAAATTGACTGATGGACAGGGGTAAATCAGTATGCCCTTCCGACTTTTTGTTGCAGGGGCATAAAAATATCTGAACTCAATTTTCGAAATAATCTGCTTGTTGCTGATTTCATGCTGATACAAAATAAAAAAATTCAAAATAATATGTACAGAGAAAAAGGCATAATTTGGCCTATTCCATTATATTTGACGTTATTTATCTCAGAAATCATAAAATAATGAAAAAATCTGAAGACTTATTGAAGCTCTCTTCAATAGGAATTCACTGGAAAAAAGTTGCATCAAAATTGGAACAAAAAAATTTTTACGTACCTAGGAAAGACCAAATATAGTCCATTCTACTAAATTTGACACTATTTACCCTATAAATCGTAAGAGATAGAGAAAACCTGTTGATATACATCTGAAAGCTCTCCTCAAAAGATTTCAATGAAAAATATCCATCAAAATCGGACAAAAATAAGAATTCTGTATTCACATAAAAAAAAACAAAATTTTGTAATTTTAACCCTTTTCATCTCAAAAACCATACACAATAGGGAAAAATCTGTTGTACCTTTCCTTAATCACTCACCAAAATGAAACTAGAGGTTCCCAGGAGAATGTATACCTCAGTTGGCAAAAATATGCAACATCAAAACCTTTAGCAACAGTGGCAGCAATCTTTCACACACTAAGTATGATTGAGACCAGGTTTAATCCAGATCCACTCAGTGGTTTCAGGGAACACTTTCAAAACAAAAATGCAAAAACAATAACTCCTATAAGGAGTCAATTGATGATTTTCGTCACATTGATTTTCTTGTAGATCTTGTCTTGCTGATCACTTAAGCTATTTACAGTATCTCTTTATCTATTAGTTTTCAACATAATAGCCAAAATTGCAAAAAATAGGTAAAAATCATCATTTAAATGCAATAACTTCTATAAGGAGTCAATTGACAATTTTGGTAAAATTGACTTATTTGTAGATCTTGATTTGCTGAGCATTTTCAATGTTTACAAATTCCCTCTATCTTTTACAGTTTTCAAGATGATAGTCAAAAATGCAAAAAATGGGTAAAAATCACCATTTAAGGGCTATAACTGCTATAAGGAGTTGACAATTTCGGTCATGTTGACTTATTTGTAGATCTTGTCTTGCTGATCATTTTTGCTGTTTACAACTTCTCTCAAACCTATTATAGTTTTCAAGATAATTGCCAAAAACACAAAAAATGGGGAAAAAATCATCATTTAGGGGCAATAACTCCTATAAGGAATTGACTGGCAATTTTGAACCAGTAGAAAGAATGGTAGAACTTGGCATACTGATAGTTTTGAGGTAACTGTATTTTCTCTATCCGTTATAATTTTCAAGAGAAAAAAAAATGAGATATATCAATTATAGCTGCAGAAGATACACTTCTGATTTAGATGAGATTATCACCATATTGTATCCACTTTTTCATTGAGCGTCAGGCAATGAAAACTAAAGTTCCTTTTCTAATCATCTTACTAGTGCTGACAAAAGTGTAAAATCTATGTAATAAACAGTATAATTACTCTTGTATTCTGAAGATATTTATATTTATTTACATGTCATCACTCATAACTAAACAACGATAATTCACTAATGTGCTAATGCACATTTATGAATCATTGCTTTGTTCAGTTACTCGTGATTTATTTTCAATATTGCCAGAGCAGTTATAGTTAGAACCGAACTATATAATGAGAAAAAAAAATATATTAACAATACAGAAAAGTCTACACATGAAAAAAAAATTCTAAATGATACAGATAATGGGTATTGCTGAAAATTATGGAAAGTATAAATGGAACATCTATGAGAAATAAAATTTAAAACTAACGGTACATTTTACATATAATTTCAAACAGACTGAACATATTGTTAGTAATTAGAAAGGATTAAATTAACTCTTACTTACCTGTCCTGGTTTTCAGGTACTTCTCCATTTTCTCTAGTGTCTAGGTTGGTATTTAAATCCATACTGAATGGTGATTTTATCTTCTAAGGTAATCAGATTCATGCATAATCAATCAGTTTTTACAATAAACACTGAAATGATAGGTAGAAATTATATATAAATTATAGAAGTTATTTCTCTTATGAAATACTATGTACTTCAGTTACAAGTATCCATTCAACCGATAAATAATAACATAAATCCTTACACCTAACGGGATTATCTGCTTTGAGCCAAGATCACAGAAAAATTAAATCTCATTAACTTTCATGTAGATCTCCACCAATTGTGATTATGGAGAATCTCAGTCTATTTTGATTCTGTCAGGCTATTCAAACATTGTATAATAATAAAATTAAATAGAGATAATGACGAATTAAGTAAACACTTAACCCAGAGGTATCATTTAGTTCAGTTTTTAAGTAATATTACTTGTTTTATCAGGATTATATTTTTATTATCACCATCCTTCTCTCACTCCTTATTTTCCATCTGCCTCAACATTCTTCACCATCCTGTATTTGTCCATACTTCTTGTTGTGTCTTTCTTCTTCATCCTGAATCTCTAGCTGTGTCATTGGTATCTTTTATTTTTCATCTATTGGCCACTGCCTTAATACCTATTTATCTGTATTTCTTCTTTGTTCTGAATGCCTTCGTCCAAGTGGAGGGGAGGGGTACTCTCAAAGGACATGATTAGATAAGATCTATATTTGGCCCCCAATTTACAGGATTTTTTAACTTCATCATATTTGCAGGTTTTTATTGTCATTAAACAGCTAAATGAAGGAGATTTCCAAAAAAAGTCACTAAGCTGATGAAAAAATTATTTAACTATGTAAGACGCATGCATGAAAACTGTAAAATTAGGAAAATCATATGAAATGGTGAAAAATGGCCCAGTTTTTGGCTGTTTTAAATCTGAGCAGACACGGGAACCACAAAATATTTTGTAAACATGTTATATATGCAGTTACCTCATAACAAGATTGTCGTTGTTCATGTGTCCACTTATAACTAATTTTGATGAAAACTCCACCTTTTCAGTAATTTTTTAAGAAATGGTTAAACACTCCACGGAATTTACTTCTTCCCGGACATTCCCACTTACAATGTGACGGATGCCGTCGACAGAACAGGACATACTTGCCATTCTAGAGCACCTAATGTCACTCCCGGTTTTTGTGGGGGTTCACATTGTCTTGTTCGTGTTTTCTTTGTCTTCTGTTTACTTTTTGCTTTAGTTTTATACTGTCTTCTTTTTTTTATGGTTTTTCCATTTCTGTGTTTACAATTTTGCCTTCTTTCTGAACTTGTTCCTTCGATATTCTATTGCCGATATTTAAAATCAACAATTTTGTGACATCACTATGATGTGAAAATAGGAAGAATAACCAAGAAAATTGATTTTTCTGAAATATTAGTGTTTTAAGATCAAAAATATTCATATGCAAAGTTTATTTGAAAAAGTTCAGAATGGGGGCCAAAAATATTCCTTATAATATATTGTCCTTTATGTCAAATGTAGTATTGTACTATTTTTTCCCTTCCCTACCACATTTTTTTTTAATGATAACATAACCTTGTGGTACATTTTTTTAATTTCACACATACAAAGCTGTGTATGATGTGTTTGGAAAAATTTTCAGAAGATCAAGTTTGATAAAAAATCATGACCGCATCAGTAAAAACTATGCTACTTTTAATCTAAATTTAGTGAAAGTGTGACCCTTTCCTTTTATCTATTCCTCAACCAACTAGACAACTTTGCATTTCAACAGAGATCTATAGTATGAAACAGTAAAATAATACTCAATAAAAACAAAGTTTGTCGAGAGTTATTTTAAATTCTTTTAGCCATACCTATCAAATTTAGTAATCCACTGATTTTCTGTTCAATTGCAAAACTTAAATATAAGGTTTATCAATGGTTATATTGAGGAAAACTTCTACAGATATATCAAAAGTGTCCTCCTGTCATTCCTTTAAAAAGCTGTGAAAGTATGTTTAACTGCTCTCTGAAGCTTACAAGTACCACAGCCTACCAAATTTCAGAGCAAAACAATTAAAATACTTAAGAAACAGATCTATATCTAAAGGTCTACCTAACAAACAAACAAAGCTAAATATTTTATCACTATGTCAACTATCCTAGGTAAGCCAACAACAATAAAACTGCACACAAGTTGTGACAAGGATACCGCCACTCGTCTCCCAGTTAGTTGTCTCCTGTCGATTTCAATTAAAAGGAAAAAGTTAAGATATTAGGCAAGGAATTGGGTTAATCTGAAATTTCATATAAAATTAAAGAACACAATTATTCAGAGAACAATTGAAAGGTCTTTCCCATTGTTTTGACCTCTGACCTCTTCACTCTTGTCAAGGTCAAATGTTTTAGAGACCAATGGTGAAAATTTCAGGTCTCTACTACTCACAACTCAACTGAGTTGAATCAGGTATGCTTTACTGTTTTCGAGCAATAACAATTTGAAATTTTCAAAAAGGGCAATAACTCCTTTACTGGATTGTCTAATTGCGTTGAATAAACAGGAAAATGTTGCATTGTAAGGAACTGAACATTTTACCAATTCCCTTTCATCAGCTATCTTTTACGGCTTCTGAATTATAACCATTTAAATTTTTCAAAGGGCAATAACTTAGATACAGGATTGTGAAATCGATTTCACCGAATCATGAAAATGTTGCGTCTTAAGGAGCGGACTATTTTCTCCATTACCTTTCATCAGCTATCTTTTACGAGAAATAACCGTTTAAAATTTCGAGGGCAATAACTCCTATACGGATCGTCAAATTATGTTGATCGAATCATGTTAATGTTGCGTCTTAAGGAGCTGAACATTTTCCCCATTACTTTTCATCAGTTATCTTTTACGGTTTTTGAGAAATAACAATTTAGAATTTTCAAAGAGCAATAAGTCCTATACCAGATCGTCAAATATAGTTTACCAAATCATGAAAATGTTGCGTCTTAAGGAGCTGAGCATTTTCCGAATTACTTTTCATCAGCTATCTTTTACAGTTTTCAAGTTACTACAGTTTAAAATTTTCAAAGGGCAATAACTCTGATAAGGGATCGTGAAATTGATTTGACCGAATCACAAAAATGTTGCGTCTTAAAGAGCCGAATACTTTCCTTATTACTTTTCATCAGTTATCTTTTACGGTTTCTGAGTTATTTAGATAACAAAGTTAAAGGTCAAAGGTCAAGTATGACCTTGACTTTTAACCTTCAGCTCATTTTCAACATCATGGCCTAAGATGATCAAGATGATCTTTGGTATAAGTCCCAAGTGTCTATGACCAATGTTCATGAGTTTTGACCATTAACTTGTTCTATCAAGTATTCAAGGAGCAATAACTCTTATGAGGAGTTGTCGAGTTGTCAAAAGGTTTTCGGTCAAAACATACCAAAACATTTTCCACCCTTAAAATTCTCTCTATCTCTTATGGTTAATATGGATAACAAGGTTAAGTACAAAAAGGGCACAACTCCCATATAAATATCTCAATCTCGATATCGTGACGATATGATCATTACCACATCATGTCTAGTAAACCTATCAAATATGACGAAAATCTTTCAAAAGATAAGAGACTAGTTGATTCTGCAAGACGTGATGAATTAAGTCCAAAAAAAGAGCCATAACTCGTGT
This sequence comes from Lithophaga nigra, assembly GCA_028566555.1. NCBI lineage: Eukaryota > Metazoa > Mollusca > Bivalvia > Mytilida > Mytilidae > Lithophaga > Lithophaga nigra. The sequence continues at coordinate 4,557 of JAOXYJ010236539.1, read as the reverse complement.
AAAAATACTTCAATCTAAATGTCATAACGATATGATCATTGCCACTTCATACCTAGTATTCCTATCAAATATGAGCAAAATCCATCAAAAATGAAAACTAGTTGCTTCTACGAGCTTTGTGACTGACAGACAGACGGACGGACGGACAAGGTGAATTCTATATACATGTACCACCCGCTCTAACGAGTGGGGGTATAATAAGACACAAGATAAATGTAACACTGGTAAACCAATACACAAACAAAATGGTAATGGCATATAGTTCATACCGCATAAATCACATCAAAACCGGGGATGACATTGGATGATCCAGAAGGGTAAATATTTTGTCCAGGCGTTGCACTTGTCGTGATTCCTTGATTCCTCGTGAAGTATGTCTTTAACAAGCTCTGACCTAACCATTCCGTTATCTAGGTATGTAGCGAAAGGTGAAATTAAGAATAAAAACTGCGCTAGTTTCACCTTCTTGAGAACGCGATGGATATTATCCGTAATTCTTCAAGTAATAGCATATATCAGTGAGTAAGGGTGCAGTGTACGACCATTTGAATGTTTGAATAGTTTGTTAAAATTTTGTCGCTAACCTGAACAAATATGTCAACGATAAGAAAATCCATCATTTTGACAATATCGTCTTTGATTTGTTTGTAACATGAATCAGTGCATTGCTTCAAGAACTGTGATATTTCTATGTTTTAAACCAAACATCCGTAACTAGCGGAACCGTTTTCCTGGACAAACACAGGTGAATCAGTTGTTTTAATCGCTGTTTGAATTTAAAATATAGATGTATACTGAGTGGCAATTCCAGGGTTTTAATGTTGGTGCAGAAATTGGGAAGTAGAAGTAGCTTTTTTGTGTTTTTTTTTTCAGAATCTGCATATGATTCAAATTGTTCTTTGACTAACCTTAATCACAATATTGTATACGACATCTAAGTTTGAAGATACCAAAGGGACAGCCAGAAAACATAAATAAAAAAAAACATACAACTTTTGGACAAAACATAGATTACAAAATAACGTAGAAAACTAAAGACAGAGCAACACAAACCCAACTAAAAACCGGGGGTGAGATTAGGTGTTTCGGAAGGATAAGTATCTCCTGCTCCATTAGTGGAACACGTCGTGTTGCTCCTGTTAAAATCAGAAAACAAGTCACATTCGGTGGTAAGTCATGAATAAGGGAAGAAGGACGGGACTGATCACGACAAACGGAACATATCAGTGGTCATTTGTGACGCAGATATTCCATATTCCATTAACATATGCAGGGACTTGGAATGCGGGCAAGAGCCTGCATAACGCTGTTTGTTCGGCATATGCTGCAAGAAGAGGGAGGTTGACCACAGCATCATTTGTAATTATACTAAAAGAAATCAAGACAGACTTGTGATTGTCAACAATCTCCTCCTTTGACAATGAGGTAGGACTACAGATGCAACAATAACGCATAGTTCTTTAATCAAATAGAATAATGTAATCTGCGCACAAATACTAAAATATAAGAGACATTTTCTGCTGGAACGACATATTTATTATAAAAAAGGCTTAAAGTGCGTTCACAATAGCTGAGTAGCTTTCGTATTCTTTACATATACTTGTATATTTTCGATTCGTTGTCAAATTCCGCCATTCCTTTATTTTTTTCACGATAGAAATCTCGGATAGTTCTCCAGATGACCGGTGAATACTTGACTACTTAACCCTGGATTGGTGTTTTGAAAATTTAGTACATGAAATGGGGCGACACAGCTTTAGTTTACTACAGTGGTGTTAGGCCTACATTGTATGTGAACAACCCGAACCACTCATTCGGCCTGTCTCCCACGTGTCTAGAAACAAACTTTAGTACTATCTTATTTTCTTTCGGACTGAATCACATATTATTACTCGATGTAAAAGGTATCTATTTTTACAAACCTGTCAATAGAAACGATAACACTTTCAGAGATATAAAACTAGATGTTCAATTGTACCTTTTCATAAATGGGAATAATATATGTAGTTAATTGCTATATAAAAAATGCAGTAAGACAAGAAATATACGTGCAAAATCTTTTCCTCTGAAATCATTGAGGAAACTGAAACCAAACTTGGCAGCAATGGTCCTTTCAAAATTATTACAGATGACGCCAACATCCATCCAAGATGGATGCATTTGCATAACATGGTTTAACGTAAAACCCTGTGGGAAATATGTGTAAAATCTCCGAAGGCACCACCGATCTAATTTAAATTAGACTTGGCTTAGGTTCTTCCCGTTCAAAGTTGTATTCGATGTCCCATACATTCATCCAAGATGTCTGCTATTACGAAACAAAATTTGTCTTAGGAACCTATGGGAAATAGAGTTCTATGATAAACTCTGTTTCTTTTGTCCTCTGATACAACTGAGCCAATTTAAATCAGGCTTGGCTGGAATGATCCTTAGGTGTTCTCCTTTCTAAACATTATCCAATGACTTTGGTCTCATCCAAGATTGCCGCAATTGTGGAACATAGATTAACAACATATGACCATATGGGAATATGTGCGAAATTCCTATCGTTGATACCACTAAGTACGTTTAAATTGAGCTTGGTTGGAACATTCCTCGGGTGAACCCTTTTCAAAATCATATCAGATACCTCCGACCTCTATAAAAAGGCCACCATCCCAGGACATACTTTAACTTAGGACTCTGCGGGAAATTTGATAAAAATCTCTGAAAATATTTGGCCATTTTAAATCAAACTTGGATCGGATGGTCCATCAGTTATAAATTTTCAGAACTGCATCTAAAAACTCTGATTTCCAGCTAGGATGCCCATCACCGCAGGACGTAGCCAAAGTGGAACCTAGTTTAACATTGCACAAACATTTTCTTGCATACAACTATGAGAGTTGAAGCTGAACATCTCCATAAATTATTATTGGAAGATCTTTAACCACAATTATGCGTTTAGTGCCGTTAGGAATTAAAGGTGACTCTGGAAATGGTAATCTGAATTACATCAATTTTCTGCTGTAAATGCATGGAAATGAGGTACTATATTTATTTTCCAGGTGTTATGGTGAAATTGTTTTGATCATTTGGGAAATGTAAAATGAACATAGAGAGACAAAAACTCTGCCAGTATGTTCAAAAAGGATGGGAAAGTTTCAATAAGCAAATAATGGGTTGGTGTCAGGCAGGTAAACGACACAGGATCAGGTTAGCCGCTTGTTTATATTGAAAACACAATATATGTGTATGTGTTGTATATTAACTCCTCTCTTGATCTATTATGAATTCAAGGTCCTTTAGAATTAGTATACGGATTTAATCTACTACAACTACATGCGAGATTGACAATATAATATATATGCTTAAAGTATATAATGTTATGTCAAGTATAACAAGATTATAAGTTGCATTTTGAAGCTCGGCTCCGTGGTTATTAAGCATGATGGATTGAGGTCGCTTTTTTAACTCTATTTGTTTAACATTCTATTTTTTAAGCAACTACAATTCCCACTAAAAGTACAGTTAGCTTGTGTAAGCTTTTCATAATTATCTAATTACAATAAATTATTGTGTCACGTTTACAAGTTAATTGCATTTTCAGTGATTTTCTTATGAAACACTGATTGTTTCTTGTTTCATAAATGAATTGCTGTATGGTTACGATCAATAATAATATGTCAAGTTTTCTTTTGAGCTTTATTTTATGATCAATATTGACACAAAAATTTGATCTCAATTTCATAAAGTCCCTTTTAAATATAATACCAGTGCTTCAGTGCCGAAACGAACTGTACAGAGATTAAGTAGAACAGGAATTTCAGTAAAATATATGAAATGTACTTTTTTCACTGTCATTCGACATTTGCAATGTTGTTGAATTTATGTTCGATTTTGTTTTACAGAATTGTCATATTAAGTAACTTCTATCGTTGGATGGATGATTTTATCGTTAACACAAGTAGGAAATCTTTAAATGTATATATAATATGTAGCAAAGAAATAAAACGTTATTCATCATGCACTGGTGATACAAACCGGGCTTAGCTGTCCAGAAATACAAAAGATATTGCTAATTTCAATGGCAATTACTCCGAAACCTTCAAAATATGAAAATAGACCAGAAAATACATGCATAAATTCACATATCATGATAAATACATGTATGTGTAACAGAACGTCCTAAAAAATCAGTGATGATAAAAATATACGCATATAATAATTCAAGTAAAAGGAAATAATCTCAGAATGGCTTTCTTAATATATTAATTTGATCATAATTTGTTTTGAAAAATGAGACTAAGCGGGCACAAAACGTTACTTAAATCACCAGATTTAACCACAGCATTGTATCATAATCAGTCAAACAATGAAGATATTGACATTTCGTAAATTTAAAACATCGTTTTCTATACTCGTGAGAATTAGACTAAATTTTCATACAGTTCGGAGGTAATGTATATCAACTTAAGGAAGCTGATGACTTCACTTACTTTCTGTGATAAATAAATCCTGCTGCAAGGATATGTTAAAATTTTGTAATAAAATCATCCATTTTCAGCAAAAGGTTGC
>JAOXYJ010236428.1:0-10163 GCA_028566555.1 Lithophaga nigra | reverse complement strand
CTGAAAAATTCTTCATAAATTATTACTACTTGCAGAAAATAATTTATAATTTAAGCTACAGATGTGAATAATAAATTGAATTTTATAGCTATTTCATATTACATTGCGACAAAATATTCGAATTATGTACATGTATTACATATTTTTCATCTAGCTGCAAATTAAAAGTATTGACAATTAAGATTTTCCATTTCGTCTGTAAGCGCAATTATCTGAATTTGATAACAGTCCGGATCTGTCTGATATTCACCTAAGTACGTTTTAGTCGCCAAATGGTATGAAAAAAAAAATCCGAAAAGATCAGGTTAGTCAATGACAAATAAACCTCTCCCTTAATCTTTTTATTTTTGTAACATACTGTTTGCTTATGAAATAAGCTATTCACCGGTAGTACATAAAATGCGCCGATGTAAACAACAACTCCAATTCGTATTTCATGAAGACATATTACAATAAACAGAGATACTGTTTTCTGGTTCTAAAGTAAAAAAGGTATGACCATTATCCTTGAAAAAAGTACAAAAGAAAATGCATTCAAGGATAACTCAAATTATTTAGTTCACAATGTACGCATTTCAACAAATTGTATGTCTCATCAAGGGTGGTCGAAACCAAATATTGGAAACTTTGGAAAAAAACCCACAAACCAAAGGCGCTTAAAAGTAAAGCCAAATCAAGATACATGATTTTAAGGATACCTTTGCATGAAGGACATCTACTTTAGTTTTTTCTTTAATTTACGAAATCTACCCAGTGGAAATTTCAAAAAGTCTCAAAAGTAAAATCGGACCTAGCACCGAAAAATAACAGGACTGGTAATAACCTCGGGGAACACCGACTGGGGCATCATCCCGGTGGCAGCAATAAATGCAATACATGATACCAAAATTAATTGGTAAACCAAGGTAAAGTTAGTTATTTATTCCTGGTTCGACATTCAATATCGAAGGACGAATAAGTAACTAACTTGACTTTTTGTTCGATATTCGAATATGAGTTTTGTCCGGCTTATCACCCTAATTAAAAACACAGCAACAATTTTATTTTATTTTTAAGTAGCTGGAAGACTCCAAAAGACTGGAAGGGAGGGAACACAGAGGGCTCCATATTAAAACGGATTAGGACATACATGTACGTAAAAATAGGTCTTAATGAAAAAAGTCCCATTCTGTTTGTTACATTTTGAAGAATTAAAAGTTGACTTGCATAAAAAGGGTGCTACTAAAATATTAATGACCTCGCAACATGCAGCGATTAATTTTTTCCCCATATCAAGGTTGTATGATATCCCGGCTAACTAACGGAAAGTATTCAGAGGCCAAGGTAATTTTATTTGTATCCACATCGGTGGTTTTGCTTTTCTGCATCTTAGATCTAAAGCTTGTATAAATAACTTTTATATCTGACGTCATTGTATGTATATTGTATCTTTAGTTGATTTCAATCATACGGTATTTAAAATTATAGTCTGTAAGAAATACAATAATTAATGAATAACTTTTTTGGCGGAAAAGTTCGAAAATGTAAACGAAAAGTATTTCCTAATATTTGTTTTTTATATTGCATTTTCAGTTACATTATGATGGCCAGCGTAGCATTGTGTCGCTAGACAGGTTTTGTACATTGTATTACTTAATTTCAATATGAAAAATGAGAAACAAATATGGAAAACAAACAAACTAGCTCACCTCATCGTCTAGACATGTTTTTAAATTGGTACAGTTCGTGGCATCAAGTATATCCGTACAATCATAACAGGTTAGAGCTGAAGAAATGAACAGTTGTACATATTCGTACAATATTTATTTTACCAGATTTAACATAAAAAAAAGACAATACATTCATTTTTTGCTCCAAAATGGTATGGCGGTTAACATAATACATTGCATAAAATTATAAAACAATGAAGTTGCTTAGTATATAAAATAACCTCTTTTCTATTTAATAACTTTGGTGCAAAATGTCCAAAAGATGTGACATAATCAGTGATGCACATCGTCTGTGTCATGTTTTTCGATGTTACGTTTTCGATAGTAAGATCTTTACATCTACGCACATTATTGGCACATTTGTCTTCAGCAGTTGGTTTTGAAGGAAAAAATCTTAAATATAAAACACATCAGAACTACAATTGTTTCTGCGTCTTATTGTTTTTACTACATGTATCGTACGTGAGTGTCGGAACTTCAACCGATTTAAATTCGCGTACATTTATATTCCTCTGTTTTTCAGTCGATACTCTTGAAACGTAAATGCAACTAGTTTTTCAAACAGGCAAATAGGCATAATTGCAACAATTAAAATGAACTAAGCAATTAAATTGTAGAATTTAATAATTTTGCGTGTACGTATGTGTTTTCAAGAACGTTCAATTAAATAATTAATTCTGCTTTTCCAGTAGGTGTGATGCAGAGCTTTTGACATGACCCCCGGCTGCTAATGTACCCCCACTAATGAAGTAAAAAAGCTGTTACCACCTTTATTTTACTTTGTGACGTAAGGTGAAATATACAAGGACAGTACGCATGTTTGTGCATAATTGCACAAGGTTCAAGGACCACAAAAAGAAAAAAAGAATGACAGAAAGAAAAAAAAACAAATGGTGATTTGCGTGTTAAGATTTAATTTTATTTTTCATCCTGCTTTATGTGTTAGGATATATTTCATTATTCATTATAAAAATGAGAATAAATTACATATTTTGACAGACATACATGCAAAAGCGAGCAAAAAGAGTGGACCGCATAGGTATTTCTTGCATGGATACGAAATAGGCTTATGCATAAAAATATGACCATCAAAATACATCTTTATGTAGGCTTTGAAATAGTCTTTAACTTGTTCTCAGGTAGTTGTTATATAAACAAATTCATAAGTATATGTGCTTATCCGTTAAATTATGCAGGCTTCTCAACATTTTTGTATACATGGGTATCTTTCTAACCCGACGCAAAATAGTTTACTAGTAAGCTTGCTTTAGCATTCCAATGTAATATGAATTCTAGTTGCCATGAAGAAATCAGAGTATACTAAATATACATACGACATGATCCACATGAATGTTTGCAGAACTTTGATATGCATGGGTCTCCACACATGTCGGGTATTCGGTTTTTCATAAGGTCACATAACGATGTGTCATCATCTTTGCATAATTCAGCATGAGCGGTGGTTGTAAACAACAGAACACCTATAATCAATACATAAACAACCAGTGTATAATATATCATGGTAAAATTGTTACTGTTAAATTTCCCAATTTTATGTAATTGTTCAAATTAGCAATATCCCTAATATACACATTTTTGTATTGAATTATAACCACTTACGAAGAAACTATGTAATGGCAACGGAAAAATATATCAAAATACAGACCATTAACTTTGCACATTTAAAGAAAATCTATATGTGTTTCAACAATCACATATTACGAACTACATTGGATGATTCACCATAATATTTATGTACAGAAATATAAATCAAGTACATGTAATCTTAATGTATCTAAATGGTATTCTTCGTTTGTATTGCTAACGAACACTAAACCAACTTACTCAGTAGTCTTAAAATCTGGTACTGTTTCATATTAGATGACTAAATGGAAGGACTTAGTTACCTTATCAACATGTCTCAAGATAAGAAATCAATCTTGAAAATCGAAGTAAATCAGATTATATAAATTGAATTCATATATAGAAAAATAATTTAAAGTTAATGCGACTAAAAATCTCAAAATTTAAAATGTACTAGTATGGTAAGGACTTTATTTGACTCTCCGGTTTTTTCAAGTTGGAACTGAGAAAAAATTCTTACAGCTGTCTGGAAAAAGTAAACATCAAAAAAGTAATAATAATAAAAAAAAATCATAACCGCAGCATTAACATTGTGAAGCTTATAACAAATAATACAAAGACAAGCTTTAAAACAAACTTGACAGAACACTGACATTTGCTGATGGAAATTCCGAAATAAAACCAGCTTGATGGATGTGTGGTCTTGTTCTACGTGTAATACCTGTTCAGAGTTTTAAAACGTAGGCTAAAAAGCACAGCAGTACGAATACGTACACAGATAATGACTAAATTCTTTGACACTCTGAATATCTTTGTATTGTCTTTGTTGTGAAGTCCACAACTTGTCTAACTGCGGGCAACCATGAAACATTAGAAACGGAAAGACTTTGAAAGTTTTTCATGAACAAGTACATGTATGTATAAAAAATCAGTGATTGAAAGGACATGACTTAACAAAATGTAATAGCTTTGGACATGGTGCCTAGAGTTCATAAGGTAGTAGAAAATTCTATTTCTTGTAGAATTTTGACAAAAACTAACTCTAGGCTTACCTGAGCCTGTATCGCTCCCTGAGTACAAGACGATTTAATGTATGGAATTAAAATGGCAATTTCGGACGTCCAATCTGCATTAAAAACACAGACTCAGTTGAAACTGTCCATTAATCATTCATGATTTACTTATCTCAGTTGTTTCCAAGACGTGTTATTTTATTCATCTTCATGTACATTCCTGTAGTGTGTAGTGTTGAATCATCTTCCCAAATGGCAGTGATTTGAAATTTAAAATCCACATGAAAAACATAATCTTGGTAAAAGGCCATCCAGTAAGACCTATTATGGTTTGACTGTCTCAGATGTTTCTAAGAAGTATACACTCAGGTAAGTATATTTCGAACAGGGTTCAGTGTGAAACTACGTCCTGCGGTGGTGGTCATCTTGGATTTCTGATCAGCACCAAAAGTACAAACCTGGTGGCGTCCAGCAATCAAAAGCTAACAACGACGGAAGACGAACAACAGACGCCAAGGGATGGCAATAGCTCACGATTCTTCTTTTTTGGTGAGCTAATAAAAAAGTTCTGACTGTATGTTATGTGTGATATATTTCATTTATTGGATCTTCGATATTTCATTTCTTAACTTAAAGTGCTTTATTTGCACATCGATAATCTTTGCTTCACTTTACTGTTTCGAGAATACTGATATACATTCTGTTTCATTTTCTTGAAATGATAGAAATATCTCACTCATTTCATTATATTTTGTGTATCATTGGTAATAATTGGTATAGGTATTTACAGTGATTACACATGACAAAAGCCTTCAGCAGATTCAATGAGACTTTGTATATAATATTTGTTGAACTAATGAAAAAATGTCTTTTTCAGTCAAGGAGTAATGATAAAGTCCATATTGGGAGCATAGCGGTTTAGATTAAGAGGAAGCAGTATATTACATGGATGTCATAAGGAAAGAGTTGATAGGTACATAATGACATATAAGCTTATCAAATGTACATGTAGATTCTGTTAGAATAAATTCTTTTGTAAACAATAAAGTGACATTAGAAAGATGGATAAACACTAGCATCCTATAGTAAACACCCCTCATATGATGGCAGTAGCAATTAGGATCAACAGCATCCTTACAGTTTCAAATGGTTGTATTTTTGAGAAGTTAATTGAAAGAAAATAAAGTTGAACCATAGTTCCAATAAAGCCCAAGCACATCAAGATTTATAGTTACGATATATGCTTTATAAACACACCTAGCCTGCACATCGATTCAATGATATCATAGTAGATTATAGCTCAATATTGTTATATTTTTTTCATCTTTGAATGATAATGGAATGAATGCAAAAAGTAAAACATAAAAAGACAACTAGTGTTGGATTTTTAACAATTACACTATCATAATATAAGAAATACTGACACTTAAGTATGGATTCGGGACCTGCAGATATTTTGAAACAATAAAAAAGACTATTATGGGAGCAGAAGCTATTTAATCAGATGATATGAAAACATTGGACAGATTTGACTTTATTTTGCTAAAGATTGTTCATTTATTTATTTTCTATTCGACATTTGTACGCGACACATGGGAACAGCCTGGTAGGAAGAACACGACACTGGAGTCAGTCCGTATGTATATACATTCCCTATACCATTTTGTTTATCATACGAAATGTAAGCCACTGCGCATTTATTCTGTGTCAAAAGAAAGTCATTTTCCAGAATTTGTGAAGATGCGCGAGAGTTGTCACTTTCCCATATCCAGTTGTTCTGCCGTTTTGTCAATGATGTGAATACTTCTGTAAGTAAAGTGTATTAAATGTATTAAATCATTCATAAAATATTGGATTCAGAAAAGTAATGTTGCTACAAGAAACTAACAGAAACAATAGATCTATTAGAACGATATATATTATTTTAAGTATAAATACATAAATAATTATTCAGTTTTGCTTTATTTATACGTCTTGCTTTATTTGTTTTTCTTTTTTTTTGTTTTGTATTCTTATTGGCTAGAGATCATTCGGAGGACTGCTCAGTTGTATGGTGACCACACGTTTGATCGGCAGAGTATATGTTCATTTGTAAATAGAAGTTTAAAGCGACCAGATAGAACCACAGACCTTCGACAAGGACCTTGAAATCTTACTAAAGATTAGAATGGGTCATTACATCACTTTTACTTGAATGTAAAGCACAAACTCATATGCTTAGAGGTGGTCAGCTAGTAATACGTATAGGAAAAAAATTACTTGACGACTCGATTACCGAGGACACTCCACCACATTTAACGAGCATAGAGTACGTTTTGAAATCGAATCCTCGAAATAATAATAAAATAAAATAAAATTGAAAATCAAAAGAAAAATCGTTCAAATGTTTTCAATAACTGCACACGAAAAAAATAAAATAGGTGTCAGATGAATGTTTGTGGGGAAATAAAGGTCACTGATAGAACTAAAAATATTACACCTGTAATTTGAGGAACCAAAAGGATGAAAATGTCTACCAAGTCTAGTTTACATAATTGTTTGGTTAATGTTATGCTGAAATTCTGATATACCTAATTTCAAAAACATTACTGAAAATCTTACCGTGACTCTTGTTGTCAAAAGTAGAAAATATTTTCAGTATCTCTGATTTACTTGAAAACTTTACTAATTCTGCACAGTTCTGATGACAAAAAGCCTGAAAAATAGTCAATAGGTATAGTATTATGTATTTTGATACTAAATCTATTATAACTGAATGAATTATACTGATAGATGCGTATATCCTAGAGACTTCGTGAGTTTTGGATATTCTTCATAAAAAGAGACAACAGGGAAACAGTTTTGTACCGCCGAAATTAGAGAAACATCTAACTATCTTTGACCTTGATATCATAAAAAATCTTTTGACAATAACAGTGTTATTATTTTCAACGTAGAGTTTGATTCAATAAATAGGTGCAAAAAAAGTACGTATTATGAAACTGTAAGTACTATGGGTGACAACGGCGAGAGAACCACCATACAGCATAACTCTATTAAACAACTGAAACGAAAATACTTACCTTAGCTCTATTCTTCGAAAGAGGTTTTGCTCCCATTAAATAACAGTAATTTCCTATTGCTTCGAACCCATATGGGCAATGATGAAAGTTGTAGCGACAATCTAGATAAGAAAAACATAAAGTTACAAAGTTTAACATAATTTACAATGAAAATGCATGATATGTTCATATTTTATTTTTCCAAACTAATATTCTCTTACAAATGTAAAACTTAATTTCAGACGTAATGCATGCTTAAAGTAGAACATTGTTCTTTGTGGAAAGAGTAAGAGCTACAGTACCTGGCCTTGGTCTGAAGACTGTTCAACGACAAGCTTTCAAGTGTTCAACAGAAGCTGACAGCTGTAGCTATCAAAATTGTTTTAAAGCCGAACTGTCAGCAATTGCTAGCAAATGTTCAAATTTAGTTCAAGTTAACACCTTCTCTCAAGCTTTGTAACTTTCTCCAGGTCTATTTTATATAAAAGAAATTACATCATATCCTGGAATAATAATTTTGCTTAACATACAGTAAAGTGATATGTTATGATAAATGCTGCGATTTAAAATATATCACACTGCACTTTTTGGAATACTCAAGACGAAATTTGCAAATTTAGTAGCGATTCAATCCTTAGATGGCAAAACTTGCAGAAAGCATTAGCACAAAAAAAACAAACAATTATCTTTTCCTGTAAATATTATTTTTAAGGTAAACTTGCATCATACCATTAGGATTGGCGTTACATCGATCACCAATACAGCATCCGCCATTGAAAGTAAATCCATTTCGTTTTCTACCAAACCCATAACCAGTTGGAGACTGAAATCTTGTACATACCTGTAAAACATGAAAAGTGTTAAATTTAATACATGCGTTATATGCTTACTCTGGTGACGTGCATAGTGTCACTTTCACGTGAGTGAGTCGGAATTCCCTTCTTATAAATTTGATTTTGCTGTTTGACACATGCATACATGGGCTCTGATCTAAGGTAGGTATCCACTATATTTCATAGTACTTGTTAGTTTTAATTACATAGCCGTATCATGAATTTGAATCTGGAAAAAAATAAAAAAATAAAAAAAGACATATTTTATATTATCTTAAGGATACATTAACTGGTGCTACTCGTTCATATGACAAACAGACAGAAAAAAGCATGTTTTGTTGTCTGTTGACCTTTCAACAGCTGAAAAAAAAAAAGATATTAATCTTTTCATGTTTCCATACTTACTGTAATGTATGGCTAATACGGGTATCTTATTAAATGTTTTGTAAACTGTTGTTAATGAAGAATTCTTATGTTCTCAAGGTCATTTTAAGTTTTTGAGATAGCTTGACTAAATCTATTTTATGTCAATTAAAGCCTTCAATTCAAATTCACAGATACAAATTTTAGTTAAATTTCATTCAAACTGGAACTTGTTTTTATTGACTGGAACGTGTCGCGAAGTGTGCAAAAATGTAAAGCATGAATATTGACTGTTCATACTGATGTTTGCTTTAAATGTCATTAATGCTTACTGAACTCTGATAAAGAATAACCATATTATCAAACTGAAAACCAATTTTTCGAAACTACTGACCTTTTTGTCAATACAACCCAACTGGACAGCTGGAAGATTGTTGAATCCTATCTTTTCAACTCCATAGCATTGCTAAGATAACAATAAATATACCATTTTGCATATTTAATGCAGTAAATATTAATCTCTATTACACGTAAACCTGATTCATGAAGATTAATGATAATGATAACTAGTTTTGTTACCAAGGAACTAACTGTACATAACACAGTCCGGTTTTGCTATACATTAATGAAAAGGCTATGTTGATTTTTATTCACCTTCTTTTGTTAGATATATTAGGCCTGTTATTATGTCAACACACGTGTAGGATCAAATCAAACTTATAATCTCCCCATTACAGTTTAGGTTTGGCAATTTCATGTACTAGCTGATTTTATAACACTAATATTTAAATACATCAGAAAAGAAAAAAAAAACCCTTTTCTGTAAACTGTATCCTTCATCTAAATCATCTACCGTAGTTATTAAGCAGTTGAATAACATTTCGTGCTATTGAGACATTGCCCTAAAGTAGGAACACCGAAATGTGCAACAAGAAAAGTAAAAAAAAACAATCAATTTGATGAGATAATATAGAATGCTACATATTCTATTTTTATACCTGTTCTGAATTTCAAGTCGCTGAGTCTGCTTGAAATAAATTAATTTCCCTATAGGCAGTAGTGTTAATTTTTTGATAACTTATCCACGAGAGCAAATTTTAAGCACGAATTACTTCTATTGTGGAATACTAGTATTTATATTTCAACTGAATGTTACGTGTGATTTTGGTAAATAGGAAAGACATATTTACCAATATGTATATCAAAATATTCTTGAAATAAGCTCAAAAGCTTTCTTTTGAAAGTATCATATTTTCTTCTTTAAAAAGACTTCTTTTGAAAGAATGAAATTGATACATGTAATTTTAAATTTATCATATTACTGTCCTTGTGCAAAAGGCTTTTACCTTTTGACACAGGTATTGTATTGCCAGTTTGCAAAACTGACAAACAATCCGTCCATTTAAATTGTACAATAGGTGATGGATAGTCAAGCAATATAATCTTGCCTGAATGTCACCTATTGTTCAATTTAGCATGAATTGCAATTGCCCTATGAAGATACCAAATTTCATACAGCAATTGAAGACTTACCTTCCTACTTTATGGATTAGAATTGCACATTTTATACTCACATCTTCCAACGTCTATGGAAGTATTCTCTTTGCTGTTTGAAGAACT
>JAOXYJ010236318.1:0-10163 GCA_028566555.1 Lithophaga nigra | reverse complement strand
AGTATTGTATTTAGAATGAAAATTTATGAATAAAATATGTTTAAACTAAATCTTACACTTGAAAATGTACGCTTTTATTACGCGACTGCATTGTATTTTAGATTGTTTATACCTGGAAATGACCGGAAGAAAAATGTCTATAATCAAGTGTTTCACTTATCTTATTTTTTTTCATAAAAAAATTCTATACACACAAATTTTCCCAACCGCAAGGAAGGTTGTCGTCATCTGGGCATCTTGGACATCTTGGGCTGTCATCTGGGCATCTTGGGTCGTAATCTGGGCCTCCAGGCTGGCATTTTGCGTTGAATTATACAAATACATGATGATCCGAATGTCAGCTGGGCATCTTGTACCGTCATCTGGGCTCACATTTTGCGTCGAATATACGTAGACGTCCAAGATGATGATTCGAATGAAGCTTGGGTCGAATAGATTTTGCTTTGCCGAATTCTTTTCCTGCCTTCAACAGAAGTTACATGGAAGCATCACATAAAATAACTAGTATGTTGAATTCAAAATTCGAATCATAAGATAAGTCTTTACAGTAGGGAAAATTTTTAGCTCAAAATGATCGGAAAGATTATTAACGGATGTAAAAGCTGACGATCAAATATAACCGTTAAATCAAACAAATAACAGTGTATAAATAACAGTGTATTAACGTTTATATATGGATGATCTACATTTTATACTGGTATTCTATTTCTAGATTGTCATTTCTATGGGCATCAGTACAAGTCAAAATCTTTTAACGAGTGGTATTACGCTTTATTAAATTTTTCCCCAATCTTACTAATTCTGACTATCAAGTACAACCGTTAAATGGCAAACAACATTGTATATTTATATGAACGGCCACGGTTGTAAATAAATAAATAAATGAAATACAAAATAGTAATAACATTAAGGCGGGATATACTTATTCCTTCTACATGTTTGCGAAAGTAAAAGTGGCCACTTTCGGCCATTACTTCACGAGTAATGGTGTCTCATTCTGACCATTCCATCGAAACGGTTATATGATTACAGGTACTCAAGTGGGCCAAACATGATTGGTCACGCCGATTGCACAACAGTTTCAAGATCTGACTGCCCACAAGCGAATAAGAAACTCGCAATGCCAAGTGCCACATTTACAGCAGGAGACAACATTGATATTACAGCGGCAGAGACAATACCAGACAGAGGATATTCAATCAAAGTTGCAACAAGCAACAGTAAGTACCATTTTAATTCTGGTTTAGAACAATACAAAACAGTTGTAAATATGGATACAACGCCAAGAATAAAAATTTTGTTCTGTTGTCGTATTGCCCTGGTCAAAACACTAAGCTGAAATAACTGACACAATGATCCATCTTTTTCTGACATTTAGTCAGAACAAACCCTGTTCAATTAGAAAAAATGTCAGCTAAACCCTTTCAAAGTTTTTTTCTACGATATCATCATTTCTCAATGGTAGAGATACTGTTATATGTTTGTTTAGTCTACGGTGTAAGAACTAACAGTTGGTATCTTGTTGATGCTTTGGCAGTGTCAAGATTATGGACACCGTCGAGAACTAATTGGGAACCTCTTTTATTTGGCGTTCCCCTTTAGCTCTCAGGCAATCAAGAAGCTTGGACACTGCTTCCAAAATAAGTGACTGTTAAATAGATGCATGTTTAAACGGATATAATGATAGCTTAATAATCGTTAATAAAACACGATGGATGAAGGTTAACTATTAGAAATCACAGTGGCAATCTTCTTGTTAGTATCAAAATTGGTTGTTTCGTTCCTTTTGATAATTTAAACATTTTGCATAAAGATGTTTTATTCAAAATTTTATTCAGCAGCCCCGGCGTATGGAGTTTACATTTCGCAACTCATACGTTATTCTAGACTTGTGATCAGTTTGGGTGTTTTGTTAAAGGCAGGCACTGCTTACTCATCCAGAGCACCTGAGTGCACCCCATGTTTTTGGTGGGGTCCGCGTTGCTCATCTTCGTTTTTAGTTTTTCTTGTTAATTCTTTGATGCTTGTTTGTCTTAATCCGGATTTTGTCTGCGTCCCTAAATTGACGATTTTTGTCAAAGGAAGGATCACTTTGGTTTCCTTACCTTTTCTTATGATAATTACTCTCCGTCCGTATGAAATAACCGGATTTTTATTATTTACCGATCGGCATGAATAACGTGAAAGTGCGTGATGACGTCATATGACTTGACTGAACAACACATATTCATTGCGATGTATAACTGACATATTTTCTATTGATACATTCATTAAGATGTATAATTGACATGGTTTACTTTTTTGTAGATACAGAGCTGACCTTAACTGCAATCCAAAATGAAACAGAAATTGAGGAAAATACGCCCATTGGATATAAAGTAATGTACTTTCGTGTCTCTGATCCAGATCTGAACGACAACATAACCTGGGAGCTTTCGGGAAGTCATGAACTATTTGCATTAAGTGAACTTCAATACGAACAAGGTAAACTAGTATAACATAAACAACATTTTAAGGGTATTATTTTGATAGAACACTCAAATAAAGGATTAATTGTTAAATTTTTAAAAATTGGTTTCATCAGCATATTCAGTCGTCTTGACTCGTTTTATTTTCTCTCATCAGTGGCTTAAACATTTACAGACAGTGAATCTACTGCTGATTTCAATTTATTTAAAATCTGATATCGGCTTTTGAACCAGAGTGTTTAAGTAAAGGCCGTAAGATCTATTAGATCCAACCATTTGAGGTTAAAAAGGCCTCATTTTGGAAATATAAAAAGTTCTAAGCTATTGGTAGGTGTCTGGAAACCTAAAAATATGAAGCAGGCTAGCGGGATTCGAACTGGTGACAGCAGTGTAAGGCTGTCCGAACAATACCCCAAAGTATCAGCTTTAATAACATTTCACATGAAGAACCATTACATTATAGATTCAGATAATGAAAATTTTAGGGTCATGAGGTCCCGAGTATCGTAATTCAGCATTTAACATGGTCTTCAATGAAAACATCTTTGTAAAATTGAACTAATATAACATTTAGCATGAAGTGTTATTGTGGGAGCAAGGCATAATTTAAACAACTGAAGGTCATAAGTCCGCGAGAATCAAGCAAAACATGAAAATGACAAAACCGGTAATTTGTATGCTTCAATTTAGTCCTAAAATGTAAGACTGCCGTATCGTACAATTTGTTAATATAGAATGATTACCGATGTTCACTAAACCATGTATCCAGACGTCAAGTGAAGACCGTAATCAACAAGGAATCAAACAGCAACGAGGAAGCAAACACAGATACAACAACACCAAAGAGTAGAGCTAGAATAATACGATTAACAAATGTGTCACACCTCGCATTGCCCTGTGTTTATATCCGGTAAAAATCGTGAAGCAGTAATGTAGAATCATCTGTAACACAGACACCCCTAAACGTAGTTGTACCAAAATGACTTGTCCGAAAGGATCCATATCAATGTAAAAATAACTGTTGATAATCTTCTTTCAAAATAATCATTTTTAATCCATAATACACAGCAACAGATAATTATAAAAGTACTTGGATCAGACTGTTGGGTTTTTCGCCACTTAATATATTAGCTTTGTTGTGACTATTAGATTTCATGGAGGAAAAAGTCCGCTTAGCTGTTAAACCCAGACCGTTGGTAAATATCTGGAAACTTTTAATAAAAAATCTTCAGAACAACAGAGCTAACTAGGACAAAAGTTCATACATGTATATGTATTTAGTACTTTGGTAGTTCGAAATTGTATTTTTATCTTCAAAGATGGCTTCCATGGCAGTTGATGCAAATTAGCCGTTTAATTTCACAATAAATATACTGAAAATTTCTGAACAACCACTGAGGCAATGCAAGTAACCGTGATATATATTGTCCCTAGATAGTTCTCTCCAAAATTGTATCCAAAAAAGAGTTCATGATCCAAGATGATCGTCATAATCGTTATACAAATTGGCTCTTATTTCACTATCAATTCGTTTAAAAATCTTTATCCGAACCTATGGGCAAAATGGGACTAAAGTGGGGAGATATTGTTGCTTAGAAGGCTTTCAACAACTGTTGTAATGCTAATGAGTGATTAAAAATTCAAGATGGTCCGTAGGTGGTACGGTAGATTGGCTGAATGATATTTCAAAAATCTTTTGTCGGAAACTACAAGGCCAGTTGGAATGAAACTGGTGAATAATCCTGACAATGTGTACTTTTTGGACCGATCGGAAATTAAATATGGCCACCACGGTGTGCACTATTCAAAGTATGCCGAAAAATCTTCATCAGAACCACTGTGCCAAATGGATTGCCAAATAAGATTGGCAGAAATGTTGCCTGGAAGGTTCCGACCAAAAATTGGTTTTTACAGATTTATATAAATTTTGAGATGTCTGCAAGGCACTATAATTGGCTCTGATTGGCTGAAATTATGTATTTTTTGTGTGGAAAATTCATGTTCAATTGAAATGAATCCTGCCATCTAGAACGTTTCTGACCAAGTGTTTTTACATTTTGGATGAATAAAAAATCCATGATGACACCCACCATGGACATCGTTTAACTTAGGACTCTAAGGAAATTGAAAAATATTCTGCCTAAAAAAGTGTGGCACTGTAAATCCAAATGGCCAGCACGTTTCAAAATGGATTCTGATTGGTAATTAAAATAATTTCATATGAACTCCAACGTGAACTGATGGAAATTAAACTTGTCATAAATACTCCTTGTAAGGAACTGTGCAAGTGTTACTTTTTGGAGAGATTGAAAAGCGAAAGAAATCCACCATAGTGGACATAGTGTAACAAAGAACCCCATGGAACATATCTTGGATGTGTCGAATGCATTCAAACTTCGCAGAAACGTTGGCTGGAATGTCCTAATTGTTACATTTTGGATTATCAGCCTTCGAGTATTTTTTTTTCACTATCTAAAACCAGAAACCGGAATCTACGTTTTCCATTTTTCCTGAAGACACCCTATATTAAATCCTTACGAGATTTATCATTTGAGTATGAGGTATCGTAGTGTAAAAAATTAAAGTTGTAATGATGTTACAAGGAGAAACAGACATTGATTTCACGATGTCTGATAAATGTTTATTGTGTAAATTTATGAAATCTGAGTTTGTATTTTTCAGTTTCAGCATGTATTTATGATTTCCCTGTATCTATGTTTATTAAAATCGCGTACCATAATTCAACGGTACAACATACAAATAAGGTAATAACAAAATACCGAACTCCAAGGTATATTCAAAGTCCATCAAAACTGACAAAACAGAAAAGAATGCAATTCGTTTTCACAGATATGACCTCATTACGGTTGGCTGCTTTATTCCTATGCTTTATAAAAAAATGTATTGTTCTGTTGTTTTTTCAGTTTCATAGTTTCTAGTTCGGGGAACTTTGAAAAAATGTTTGTGCCTTATGGGTTACTATTAATTCAGTCATAGACATTAAAGTTTCTGCCCCAAAATTCGAAGAAAAACGTCCCCCGTAATTTAACTGACATATGTTTTTATCTGGTTTATGTGTTAACTGTTTGAGATAAACAAGACAAAATATCTGTCGTCAAACTTTTGATATGTAGACTGGTTTCTTTACTAAACATCATATACATGTGCATAATATATATGATTTTGTTGTAGTAACCCTGAGTTTGCAAACAAAATTACCTACCGGAGGTGGCACATATGTAATTACAGTGAAAGGTACAGATTCTTGCCAACACACAGCATCAGCGACGGTTACAGTTTCTACCTATAATGCTGTAAGTTATTAATTACACATATACATCTATTCCGTTGACTTGTCAGACCGTATATGCTATTTTTGAAAGCTACTTCTTTATCAGGAAGACAGTTTCTCTGAATGAACACTACTACTTTGCAGGGTTTCCAACAGCAACCATAGAATAATTCTTCTACTTTGGTCGAACTGAAAATGCACTGTTTTGACCTGTATATACAGCTAATCAACGAAAACAATTTTTATTGTACTGCCGACCGCAATCCTCTGAATCTCTTTTGAATCGCATAACTTTTTAAATGTCAAATAGATATAATTGTTTGGATATTTTTGGCACGCCGGCAGGGTTTTAAAATTCCCTACTTGAGTGAAAGTACTAAATGGATTTTCGATTTTGACGCGTTGGCACAGCAAATATTAGTATACTAGTATACTGTGGATGAAGACGGACATTTTACACGATTTGAATTGTGTAAGCATTTAGATAGCGTACATTTGATAGAGTAATTTCCCTTTATTTCAGCCACCAGTAATAAACAACTTACCTTATATACATGAAATCAGTGAATCTACAAAGTCATCCATTCATCTGTATACAATTAATGTAACCGATGCAACCAATGATCCTATCTGTTGTACGATGGCGTATACATTACCAGTTAGTTTTAACTTTAAATTTGTCGAAGAGAATGGAGGTATGTACAATTTACAGGTCGAATGGTAGTAATCTGTGCAACTTTCAGATCACAACCACTTCTACAATTTTTTTATGCTGCAACTAGATAATTGACTATGTAACATTAATGTTTGGATGATTAGTCAACTACATCTGTGAAATGGTACCCTGATCTTGTATAGAGCCTAAGGTCAAATGCCAATTACATTGACAATAGCCACACAAGAAGTTAATGAAATGTCTGCTAATTTCAAGTTAATTTTGAGCTATTTTATTGATTTTAACTATATCATTTGCAGGATAAATACATTATCCCATGTCTCCCCGTATTCCATGGTGTCTTTAAACATAAGATATATTTTCGATTGCTAAATCTGGCATTCTGTGTTTCACCCCCATAATAACTGCGCCATGCAAGTCTTGTATATCCATTCGTGCCCTCTATCAATTCAACTGTTTTTTTTAAAGACTGCCACCAACACGATTAGCTATTTCAGACATGTAGGATGATCGTATGAAATTTCAGTTTTAAAATGCAGTGGGTGTGCATTTTTAGAACAAGTTTCGCCAGTAGTGCATATACCGAAAAGATGGAAAATCGAAACAAATTATAACGTTTGCAAGAACAGTATGACCGAAACAAGTATAGCCAGTGTCATCTAAGGACAAAACCCTCCAGTGAGAAAACGCTTTTGTTAAAGATTAATTGTCATTTTTAGTAGCATTTATATTCTTTTGAAATAGTTATCATTTGGATAACAGATGCATATTGTTCTTGTTTGTTCTCTATTAGTAACTGAGCTAATAAATCTTCGCCATAAAATAACATAATTGTAAAGCGTTTCAACTGGGCATAAGAGAAAGGTATCGCAAATCAATCAAGTACCTAAAATGGCTCCATATGCTATGCATATACACATGTAAGTGTAAAACTACACAAGACTGTTTTACACTTTCTATAACCGAATAACATAAGATTCATATTGTTGATTCGAAGAATAATTTATGTTTTTAGTGATAAAATTTGTTCTTTTTATAAAACACATGAAAAATTCTGATTTCAGTTTATTCGATTTGGACAGTCGACGAACCAGCTTTTGCATACAATGATATAAATTCGTATAGAATTTTCATCTGTTGTCAAGATGAACATGGTTCTACAACTATTTATCTGATTTTAAGAATTACAGAAGAAAAACAAACCATACCATATAGACCGCCAGGTATGTTTTCTAGGTTTGATTCTAGATTTATTTTCATATGCTTTCATTGGTATAAAGAACAGATGTATGTATTTATGTATGAATGCATGTGTGTATATATGTGGTTTGTATATGAAAATTACCAATGCAATTAAATCGATAATAAACTCTTTTATCAATACCGAAAAGTGTATATGTAGACGTTGTCAGAATGCTTGGATGTCGAAGTAGTCTGACGATGTACAATATTCAGACATGGTGTCACAAATTTACTTTTGCTATTCGGTGCGTTTTCACGAAATAGGACCAGATCACAGTAATCATGAATCTGTCCCTAGAATATTCAATACCTAATTTTCGTTGCGATTTACTTGTGGGACTCTTATACAAAACTGCTTGGGTAATTAGATGTACATAGTTGTAGTCTTAGTGTATTAGATAGGAAAGTCCCAAACACAGAAGCGATGAGTGTCCATTTCGAAAACACGTCCATTATTCCGGTATATTGCTAAAGGTACAAAAATCTCGAAAAATTCTTGAAAGTATGGTTATAGTCTACAGTACCTTTAGAAGAGCTAAAGGATAATAATGCGACTGAACATACACAATGGATACAAATAAAGTACTACTGCAATTGGCATACACTAGCGTTAGTATAATTGCAATTATTCTTTCTCTTTTCCAGGATGGTTCTTCACAGCGATTGGGATATCCATGGTGCCAATTGCGATCATGATGATGTTAGCAACTGCTTCACTAGTCGCTACGATGTTTTTCTTGGATGGAGAAGTAAAAACTGAAGTAAAAAAACAACCAAATCTATCTGATCCGAATCTAAATATATCACCTGAGTTTGATGAGGAAAGAGATGGTGAATCTAATTCAGTCTCTTCAAAAGACAATTCGGACTTTAAAACAGTGGATGAAACTATCCATTTCAAAAATTTATATAATGATGAAGTTTTTGAAATACCAATATGGAGAGGAAAGGGGAAAAATCCACGAAAAGGGGATGATACGCGGCATTCTTGGCGCGAAATAGTGGATAAGATGAAAAACCGAAATACAGGTAACCAGAGCTTGGAGGTGCCAACTGATCAAAGAACAAAAAGAAATGCCTTTGGTGTCGAAATTAATTTGTTTGCTTATGGCGGAAAGCCCGTGCAAACAGTAACTGAAGAAGATAGATCTATTCAAGTGTTCCAAAAAAAGAATGAAATAAAAGAAAAGTGGAAAGAAATTATTGAAAAAGCAAAGAAACAGAACACAAAGAAAACAAAGTCAACAAAAACTGTATCCGAACTGAACAATACAAATAGTAATGCTGGAGAAGAAACAGACAAGAACAAGAAAAATGAAAGTCGCAGTAGTGCAAGAAGTACACGTACTGAAAAGGACAAAACCAATACAGACTATACAGACGATATATTTAGTAATGCTGGAGAAGAAACAGAAGAGAATAAGAACGACGAAAGTCGAAGGTAGATCTTTTAAAGTTACGAGTTCCAGAGACCGTTTATCTTGTTTGTAGGGAGAGGCAAGCAAAGCGACTTGAACAAAAAATTCATGTACATGACACGTTAAGATGAGATAAACTGGTAATTTTACAACAACTTAGAAACTATTCCACTACGACTGTCTTTGTGAGAAAAACTAGAATGATGGATTTGTTTATAAAGATTTATATACTTCATTCATAATTTGCTTGAAATAGTGAGATTAAGATATATTAATTTTATCTTTTTTTTCTGAACCATCATCAACCAAAAAAATATGTTACTTCCGAAAGCTAGGAGGAACTGGATAAATTGCCAAATTAAATCTCGTATACATGTATAAAGAATTAATTGCCGGAACAAATGCCCGACAAATACACAAAAAGCGTTCCTATTATGAAACATCTATAAATACTTACGTATTGAGGAAACCAAATACAAATCCGTCAGCTCCTAAAGTCTTCAGCATTTGCAAGTCTTCCATCAAGACTTCAAATTCATCATCGCTATAGAAAAAATCTCCACCACGCGGTCTCAGCATAACAAACACTGGAATCTTCACCCGTGATTTTATAACTTTCAGTAGTCCTTCAAAAACAAAGAACAAGTCATATTTCAGCGCGTTACAAATTCTGGTGATTAAGGTTCACGAAAGAGTCCAATGCTGAAATGAGTTGGAAAAGAAATCAATCAGAAATCAATTAGAAAACGGAATATATAAACGGAATTGACATAAGATTCTAATCGATAAAGATAGACGAAAACTTGAAATTAGTTTTGTCAATCACAGGACCATTTTTTATATGCTGTTTGCGTTTTAAAATCAATATGCATTTAAGTTGTACTCATGCGTAAAACGAAATTCCTAGCAAATATACCCCAAGGCTAGCTGGGGTATAGAAGTATGGTTACCTGGATTTGGAACTTACACATGTATGCTGAACAGGAATTTCTATTCCATTACAACACTAACAAAACTCGTGGAATACGTCAGATTTCTCACCATCTCTTTAGGTCCGTTTTGAATTT
>JAOXYJ010236207.1:0-10163 GCA_028566555.1 Lithophaga nigra | reverse complement strand
TGTTGCAGGGTCATTTCATAATGGGTTCCAAT
This sequence comes from Lithophaga nigra, assembly GCA_028566555.1. Taxonomy (NCBI): domain Eukaryota; kingdom Metazoa; phylum Mollusca; class Bivalvia; order Mytilida; family Mytilidae; genus Lithophaga; species Lithophaga nigra. Next base: position 10,131 of record JAOXYJ010236207.1, on the reverse strand, counting down.
AAACCACAAACTCTGTATAGGGTTCTTATACTTTATTATAGCAATACCCTGTAATAACAATAACAACAACTATAAATATTAATTAAAAAAATACAATTTCAATATTGCACATAAGTAACACACCAGTAAATAAATACTATTTCTAATTAAATACATTATAATATTAAGTATGATATTTGTATAAGTAAATAAGCTTTAAACTGCAAAGATGTATTTATGCAGTAATATTTCACATAATGCATTCCATCATGATAACTGTCTATATCCAGTTTATTTTATATTAAATAAATAAACTATCCAGAGGACAATTTATATCCTTTTTACAATACATTAGTTATAATATTTATAAACAAGGGATGTAACTCTCACATATGAAATTACAAGAATGTAATGGGAGATAACTCCAAGTAATAACAAATATGTGACATCATAATATTTCAATTAAGTAATATTTCATACAATAAAGATGTTACACTTGTATGATATGTAGGTAAACAATAAACAATATTTACCAATCTGTGGAATCAGGTATTTACAAACATCAACTGCTATAAACTCATCATAATATCTGGTGTGCTACTATACTTCAAACTGTCTATCAGCACAAATCATGGTTTCTGCAAATAATGATACATTTCATAAATAAATAGACCCAGGAAAATATGAATCTATCAAAACAAATATTCATATTTATCCTTTACAATATAATATAATTTATAAATAAATTCATAGTCAAATACAATAATTGACTACAGTAGTACTGATACACAATTCATGTCTAAAAATAGCTACTCATAAACAACCATGACAAAAGGTCAAGGTCATTTACAGAAATGGGCTAAAATCACATTCTACAACTTTTGCACTCCAATCGTTCATATCTTTCAATCACAGATTTATAACACTCTCATTCAACCTTAAGAAATATCAGGACATGGGCATACTTACCAAAATACGGACAGATCCGTGACTCGCTTCATACACCATACATTCACACTCAAAGAATATAAAAGTACACTTACCGATAAATCAAGAAGGTTCTGTATCCAAAAGAATACTGTAGACTGACACTGAACTATTTTACAACAAAACTAAGTAATGCATTTCAATGCATAAACTGTGCTAAAGTTGAACTACACAAAAATATCAAACTGACATTTTCACTATCTGTCCTCCATGACACCTTCTTGCCAAAGTCTAACAGGGGTGTGCTTGACCCGACCAACCAGAATCAAGGCCAAGTAAAAAGGTGAGATACCCAAAGACCAAAAATAAAGATGACCAGGTATATGACCATTAGATACACTGTATAGGTAGATACTGTTATATTTAAAACTAATCATTTAAGGTTGAGTGCACACAATAACTGTTTAAAGGTAAATACTAAATGCTACAATTTAATTAAATCTTATTGCTGAAAGGTAAATGTACTTGATTATTCAAAGCTAAAAATAATAAAGAAATACAAATTCCAGTAAAAATACTGTCTGCCACATTTTCCCCCTCCTCGGAGAATGTCTTCCATGACATAAAAACAACAACTATCCCCCGGTTTGGAGGAAATATGTCCTCAATCTATAAGGGAACAAAAAATATAGGCAAATTAAACAACATCATTACTGGACCTCTAAGTTGGTAATCAACTTCAGTAATGCCTTTGGCACTTCGTCTTCAAAGGGTCCAAATGCACCGGATGCCGCAGCTAATCTCAAATAATCAGCACGCTGCATCCAGTCTCCCTGCGGTTGTGCCTGTTTAGAAATGGGAGGAACATGAAAATCTTTATACTTGGTTCTTGTGGTTGATGTTCGTTCTCTGGTGGATCGTCTTGGTGCTGGTACTGGTAACTCATCAGGTTGACTGTTGAGTTCTTGATTATCATCATCATCAATATCTCCATCATCACCGGCTGCTTCTACCGTAACAAGATCTGGTTCATCTGTATCTTCAGACTGAAGAGCGTCCTCTCCTGTACCAGTATCTTGTTGCTCCTCAATGTGGTCAAGGTCGTCACCAAGTACATTGGGAACTGCCACATCATCATCATCGTCAGCAGACTCTACATCAGCATCAACTGGAACACTGTCATCTACTTCAGATGGTTCTGTTGGCTCTCTCATGACAAATATCAGAGATTCATCTTCGCTTTCTGTTTCAGCGTCTGTCGATACACTGTTGGAAGATTTCTCTGTTTCCTCATCTTTCTTATCCTCTGTCTGTTTTCGATTCTTTAAACTCTGTCTAGTTCTAGGAACAGGTCTTGGTTTAGGTACTGGTCTAAACACTTGTTCCTCTTCGGTGATGATACCAATAGGAAGTAAATGGTTTCTGTGTAGTGTCCGTTTTCGTCCTTCACCATTCTCCTTCTTGACGATAAAGACTGGGATGTCACTGTTTGGTTGGTCGACAATGACATAAGGATCTTCTTCCCATTTGTCTGATAACTTGTGGGTTCCGTCGAAGCTGAGTATTCTGACTAGAACTCTGTCTCCTTTGTGAAGAATGGCTCCTTTCACTTTGGTGTCGTATGTTTTCTTTTGCCTATGTTGAGATTTTCCTGCTGCTTCTGTAGCCAGTTGATATGACTTCTTCAGCCGCTCTCTCAACTCCTCAACGTATTTCGTCATGTTCTTCTTTTCCTTTGATGTTTCTATCCCAAATGCAAGATCTATTGGCAATCTGGGCTCTCTTCCAAACATTAGCGAGAATGGTGAATACTTTGTTGTGTCTTGTCTGGTACAATTATAAGCATGAACGATTGGACCAATGTACGCTTTCCAGTCTTTCTTTTGTTCTTTCTCCAGTGTTCCCAGCATGTTCAAGAGTGTTCTGTTGAACCTTTCACACTGGCCGTTCCCCATTGGGTGATAAGGTGTTGTTCTGGACTTTTGAACTCCTGTAATCTGGCAAAGCTCTTTTACAAGGCGGCTCTCAAAATTAGCTCCTTGGTCCGAGTGGATTCGCTGGGGTAGTCCGTAGTGAAGCACAAAGTTCTTGAAGAAGGCTTCAGCAGTAGTTCTAGCTGTGGTGTTCTTGGTAGGTACTGCTTGGGCGTATCGAGTAAAATGGTCCGTTATAACCAAGATGTACTGGTATCCGCCTTTTGACAATTCTAACTTCAAGAAGTCCATGCAGACAATTTCAAGAGGCTGTGTAGTCTTGATGTTGCTGAGTGGAGCTCTTTCACTTGCAGGTGTTTTTCTCCAGATGCATCTTGGACATCTCTGAATCCACTGTTCTATATCTCTGTTCATGCCGTACCAGAAGAATCTGTCTTTTACCAAGGTTGTAGTTCGGTCTCGTCCCTGATGTCCCATGTTGTTATGTAGGGAACGCAGTACTGTTGATATCTGGCTCGATGGTAAAACCAGTTGATCCTTCTGTTCATCATCTATCACTGTTCTACGGTAAAGTAGTCCATCTTTGATCACGAGCTTGTCAAAGTTGTTAAATAACAAGTTGTGGAATGGCAAAGGTGGTACATCATCTTTTCGTGGCTTTGTACGTCTGTTTACTGCATCAATCCAAAATCTAATGATGTTATCTTTCATCTGAGCATCTCTGATGTTAACACGCTGAGCTTTGTTGAAATCAGGTAGGTCATCAATGATTTGTGATGAATTTGCCAATGATTCAACATGTGGTACTGTCTGTTGTAAATTACATATGGCTTTAACTGATGCTTCGGCAATGTTGGTAATTTCCGGTAATCTGGAAAGTTGATCTGCATCAGAGTTGTTTCTTCCAGGTCTGTATTGGATGTTGAAATCATAAGATGACAAGGCAGCTATCCAGCGATGTCCTGTGGCGTCTAGCTTAGCTGATGATAGTACGTATGTGAGTGGATTATTATCTGTGTAAACTGTAAATTTGTGGCCGTAAAGGTAATCGTGGAATTTCTCGGTAACTGCCCATTTAAGTGCCAAAAATTCTTGTTTATGTGCTGGATAGTTCTTCTCAGCTTTTGATAGACCTCGGCTGGCATAGGCTATAACTCTTTTGTGTCCACTTTGTTCCTGGTATAACACTGCTCCTAAGCCGGCTAGACAGGCATCGGTGTGCAGTTCAAACGGTTTGTCATAATCTGGGAATGACAGTATTGGAGGAGTTGAGAGATGTTGTTTCAACTGTTGAAATGCTGACTCCTGTTCTTTATTCCATGCCCATGGTTGTTGTGTCTTTTTGGTCTTTTTGCCTCTACTTTTCTGATGTGTTGGTGGCATCAAGTTGGTAAGTGGACGGGCTATCTTTGCAAAATCCTTTATAAATTTCCGATAGTAACCAACAAAGCCCAAAAAGCGTCGTACTTCGTCTGGATTCGATGGTCTTGGCCAGTTTACTACCTTGCTGACTTTCTCTGGATCTGCTTCGATTCCATCTTCTGAGACTATATGGCCGATGTATTTGACCTTTCGTTGGAACAGTGAGCACTTCTTGGGTGACAATTTCAAACCAACATCACGTAGTCGTTGAAATACTTGCTCTAGTCTGTTCAGATGTTCGTCAACTGTTTTCGAGAAGATGATGAGATCGTCCAGATAAATAAAGCAAATTCGAGTGTGAAGATCACCAAGGCACTCTTCCATTAGCCGTTGATAAGTTGCTGGTGAATTTGCGAGACCAAACGGCATACGATTAAATTCGTAGAATCCCAGTGGTCCGACTGTGAAAGCTGTCCTACATTTATGGTCTTTTTCTATCTCTACCTGATGGTAACCACTCTTCATATCAAGAACAGTAAAGTAGGAATTTCCACCGAGGGAGTCCAGTATTTCCTCTATGCGTGGTAGCGCATAACTGTCCTTGATGGTCCGTTGATTTAACATTCTGTAATCAACACACATTCTGAGTTTCCCATCTTTTTTTCGTACGAGGACTACATTTGAGGACCACGCTGAGTGAGATCGTTGTATGATACCAGCGGACAACAATTGCTGTAGATGGTTTCTTACTTCTTCTAACATCGATGGAGCTATACGCCGATGTCGTTGTTTAAACGGAACATCATCAGTAAGATCTATTCTGTGTTTGACTGTTGTTATGTGTCCAATGTCTGTTTCACTCTGGGAAAAGATGTCATTGAATTTCCTCAGCAGTTGTTTTGCTTTCTTCATTTCTTCAGATGATAATATGTCAGTTGGCAAAGTGACTTCTCTGATGGCATTGTGATGTTCATTTTCATTTGATGGTAATTGGTCATCTTCCACATTCACTGGTTGAAGTTCACACAGTAGAGCTCTAGGTGGAATGGTAACTGTACGTGTTGTGATGTTTGAAATGTGGACTGGTATATTTCCATGTTGTTGCTGATCATAAGTTACGACAATGGGTACAATGTCTAAATCATCTGGAACAGCTGAGTTTTCTGTTGGTAATAGCACGGCACAGACGGTTGGAAGTGCTACTTTTCTATCAAGGTAACCGTTGATTACTGCCTCTCTATTAGCTGGTATGGTAATCGGCGATGTTTCTGCTGATTTGACGATGGCTAAACGGTTGTTTCTCTTCTCCAGTTCCTTTTCTCTAAGGGTCATGCAACGGAATGACAGATACCATGGCGTATGTAAGTTGGCGTCTTGAAGAAATCGTTGCCCAAAGTTGTTCTTGATGTCTCTCAGGATTTCTTTCAGTATATTGGTGCCAATCAGGATAGGTACTGTTCTGTTATATTCGCTGTTTGGTACCACAAGGAAAAGTCCTGGGAATACTGTTTCATGTGATGGAATTCCATGAACTTGTAGATCTGCCTCTATGTATCCTAAGTAGGGCATCTGTTGACCATCTGCACACTCTATCTTAAGGAAGTTCTTCAGTGGTTCAATTGGTGTCGATGAACAGTACTGCATGTAGAATTCTTCGCTCATTGTTGAAACGGTTGAGCCGGTATCAAGTAATGCTGTAGTTGCTGTTCCGTTGACTGATACAGATACTTCATTTGCTGATCCTATTAGGTGTGATGTATCATTCGTGGGTGTACTATGTTGCATGGCAAATGTCTGTTGTACATCGTTGTACTTCTGTGGATGTCTACAATGGTCCAATCTAACTCGGCATCCAATAGCCTTGTGCCCAAGTTGACCACACCTCCAACATACGATCCCTCTTTGTGGATATCTATGTTGTCTCCATCTTTGTCTTGGAGGTCTGTGTATTACTGTTTCATCGTGAGTGTAATTTGTCTCCAATCTTGGTTTAGTGTTAATGGTATGTTGTCTTGTTGATTTGTCATGTTGTTCTTTAAGGCGCTTTACTTCTGCTGTCAGTTGGTTTATCTTGGCCGTCAACTGTTGTATTTGTTGTTGGTCTTTGATTGGTTTTGGTGTTTGTTGTTTCTTCTTTGTTGGTTTCAAGTTATGTTCCTGTTCAATAACTCTGATGGCTTTAAGTAGAACATCGTACTCCTTGATGGTATCCCTCTTGTATCGTGAGATGTCTTTCAATGGTGTTCTCAATCCCTCGAATAGCTTGGATGCTAGCATGTCATTAACATCCTCCTCTCTAACCTTTCCTCGCTGTCTTGCTTTATTCAAGATGTCTTCCAATCGGCAGGCCCAAGTGGCAACATCTTCATCCTCCTCTTGTCTTGCGGTGAAGAACTGTCCAAGTAGTGCCTCTTTTGCTTCGACCAAACCATAAACACTATCCATCTTCTCAATAATGTCATCGATAGTAGCTTCAGGTCCAAGTCGCATGGCTATTTTCATGGCTTCACCTCGTAGAGATCGTCGGATGGCTTGCTTAATAACATCATGTGTATGCCGCTGGATAACAAGACACATCACTTCGTATCGCCACATGTCGTAGGTGGTTCCAGCTGTGGAGCTTCCAAAAAATGTGGATATCCGTGGCAAGTACAAGTCTTCTTCCTTGTATTCTTCCATCCAGGTCTTAAATTCGTCTGATGAACTGGCTGGTGGTTTAATGTCCATCTCCTCAAAAGCTTTGACAATGTTGTCAACCTCTTGTTGTGTAAGAAAGTCTGACATTCTGAAAATCTGTAATAAATACAAAAAAAACAATGATTAAGGACCTATAATAGAAACAAATTTAATCTGAAAGAAAAAAAAAACATATCTGGAATAAAAACCACAAAAAAATCAATTTAATTAGCTGAAATTGAAACAAAATATCTCTGAAATAGAAACAATTATTTCTGAAATAGAAACTAAATTTTTCTTAAATAGAATCAAATATTTCTGAAATAAATACAAAGGCAAGAAAAAAAAATCAAATTAATTATCTGAAAAAGAAACAAATATTTCTGAAATAAAAACAAAATGTCTGAAAGAAAAAAAAAATTCTGAAACAAGATTTATTAATGGCTGAAACTGGAAACAAAATTTTCTGCAAGAAAAACAAATGTCTGAAAGGAAAAACCAATTCTAGATGTCTGAAAAAAAATATAAAAACTAGCTCTGAAAACTAAATATTAATGCTGAAATGTAAAATTAAGCTGAAAATACAAAAGAAATTTTCTGAAAATAGAAACAAAGTTGCTGAAAACAAACAAATTTGTCTGAAAATTGAAACAAAGTTTTCTGAAAAATAGAAACAAAGTTTTCTGAAAATAGAAATAAAATTATCTGAAAAATAGAAACAAACTTTTCTGAAAAAAAAAAGAAAACAAAGATCGTTCTGGAATACGAAACAAATGTTCTGAAATGGAGAAAAAAAAAAATTATTGCTGAAAAGAAACTTTGATTACAGTGAAAATTCTGAAAAATAAATTTTATTACAGTCCAAGTGCTGAAAATAAGGTGATATTACAATGTAAGTTCTGAGAATAAGGTAATATTACAGTATAAGTTCTGAAAATAAAGTTGTATTACAGTCCAAGATCTGAAAATAAATTTGTATTACAGTCCAAAATCTGAAAATAGATTTGTATTACAGTTTAAAGATCTGAAAATAAAGTTGTATTACAGGCCAAATTCTGAAAAATAAGTCGCATTACAGTCTAAATTCTGAAAATTATTATATTATTGTCAAAATTCTGAAAGTAAATTATGATTAACAATAATCAACTAAATATAAACTAAATTTCCTATTCAACAAATCCCTGGTAAACTATGTAGTATGTAAACTATATCTGGACCAATACCTGAAATTCAAGTCGAAAATTAAGTAATCTGCTCTAAGCGATCTGGGACTGGATCATCAGTTGAAGCCTATACATGTATATACAAATTTCAATCAGTAAGTGAACCAAATAATAAAATCAAATGTAACTGAATAACTACTGCACGTACCTATGTAAAAGGTATCCCCAACGTCACTGCTGCGTCTGCACTATTACACACGTCAAATACTCACCAAACGTATGTAATAGAAGAACCTTTTAGACCTACATGCACTGTGTTAAGTAGCTTAAATATAATAAATATAGTTACACAAATAAATAAACTAAATATAATCTGGATTCAGTCAGTTGAAAGTGTATTAAAGTACTGGACTAAAAAAGAAACAAGTAAAAATTACAGTGATCAATCTTCTGTAGAACTGCACTGAAAATGGAAACACTATTACACATATACAGTTCTACCCATACAGTGAACTAACATATCAAACATCTGGTATCTAGCTGACAGACGAACAGACAGACAGGGTTGACAAACAACCTGACGGACAACCAACCTCTTACCTGTTATGAGAGAAGACACAAATACCTAGACCTCAGACCAGTTTACCTTAACAGCTAACGACTGTACTAATACCTACCGCTTACCCTTTGGCAACCTTCTATAAGGGTGCACCTGAACTATACTGTACTATATACTTACTATAAACAATGTCACCTAAGTCAACTAAGACTAAATCTATGTGCTGTCTAACTGAGGTATACTTACTTTTATAATAAAGTTTAAGAGTCAGTAACCTCTGCTTAATAAACTTTTACCTGTTACACACTCACTCTGGGTGAACTGGATTACTAGGGCTGGGCAAATTTTATTTTATTATGTATCAGTACTTAATATCAAATGATATCTAACAATGTCACTACATGTTACTCATACTGACAGAAGTTTGTTTTTTTTTAACACAACATACAGTATATTTGTCTGGTGTAAAAATGAAACGCCGTAAATTATAAATATTTTACACAATATACTACAAGTATTTTCAAATATACAATAATATTCACCACAGATGTATGAATGATACAATCACAACATCACATCAATTTTCAGTTTCAAAATTCAAATGTGAAATTCAAAATAAAAAATTGCATTCTCAAAAGTTTAATCTAATTTCAGTTAAAGAAAATCCTTGAACACTTGACTGAAAAATGTCAAACTAAATTAAAAAATTAACTTTAATCTTTAAGCAATTAGATGAAAAAAATAGAAGTTAAGAGTAAACTCAATTAATAGTCAATTAATTAAATTTGAATTCAAATTTAATAATCAATTATCAAAATTCCAATAAGTATACTGAAATCAAACTACAGCATTCTACATCAATAATATATACACCAGTATAACACAATACATCTCATATTTATACCTCTATATATGAATAAATACAAGAGATAAATACACAATATGCTAAACAGTATATTCAAAATTAAATCTATCTTTAAATACACTGAATATTCAAAATTAAATCTGTCTTTTAACACAGTGTATATTCAAAATTAAATATGTCTTTTAATATAATAGTGAATATTCAAAAATAAATGTCTTTCAATACACCGCTAATATAATTTTTCTCAGCAAATCAAAACATCATCAAAGTATATCACACATTTTTCTGAGCAAAACTGTCTAATAAGAAAACTATCTATCTCTACAAACTCAGTTACAATAAACTATAGATAAATGCACTGGTGACTCTCGAATAAGTTCATCAGGCTATGGCTGTAAGAAACAAGTATACAGCTAGCTTCATACTGTACGTCAGTATTCATCATCATACTGGAGTACATCAATGTTCATGGTCATATTAGTATGCATCAATGTTCATCATCATAGTGGTATACATCTAGAGAATGGTATACAAAGTCATCAAATGCATCTATGATCCACCATATATACTACTACTACGTGGGCGCCATTGTTGCAGGGTCATTTCATAATGGGTTCCAATAAACCACAAACTCTGTATAGGGTTCTTATACTTTATTATAGCAAT
>JAOXYJ010236096.1:0-10164 GCA_028566555.1 Lithophaga nigra | reverse complement strand
CATAAGTAGTCATGCGAATAATGTCAAAAGTTGAGAATCGTTCATTACTTGACTATATAGGTTACCGCTTGTCATTTATCAAGTTACAAATTTGACGATAATAATTGTAAGTTACATATACACACAAGAAGATCTGTAAGAAAGTTGTACATGTATCTAACCGTTACCACAACGGTTAATGCCAAATACGAATGTTTTTCTTCCCTTTGTTAATGTTCAAATATTTTTTTTTAGTTTTCTTGAATTTGATCTATGCATAAAGCATCCTTACAATAGCCTTGTGAAGAAAGAGCTACTGGGCCACCCGATAATTCTGTTCCTACAACAATGAATGGGGATATTCAGATGATTGTGACACAAATGTGTCAGATATTCGAATTGACTATGACGGGCGTAAAGAAGAAGATTCGTAGGTCAAATGTCAATTATATTAATTTAAATCTTCAGACTGTATACAATCATATATTTAAAGTGAAAACGGTCAAAACTATTAGTTTTTGTCTGTAAGAAAACGTCGGCATAATTTATAAATCTAAAGTCAATCACTCTGTATCACTGCGATTGTAATGATAAATTGGAGGTGTAATGAAGGAATTGCACTTAAACTGAAGTAACTGTTGTCAAAATTTTGTACTTATCATCTACAACATATTTGTCGGAATCGTAAGCGGTAGCAGACGATAAACAATCCAATTTACATTAATCGTACATGCATACTCACTGCTTTATTCCTTCATAAAGATAAGGTGAATTGATTCCTCAACGACAAAGAAAACGGTAAAGGAGAGACCTCATTTCTAAGTTCATGTTTTGTCTTACCGTGAGTTGAGACTATGATATTGTTGAATGTATATCATACACAAAGATTGTAATTTGCAAAGCTATTTTGTAGTTATCCGATTTTCTAAAAATAGAATGCTGTTTTTAAACACTTGAGTAACAACTTTAAAACATTTCGTCTGTATACTTTGTTTTATATGAAATGGTCCCACTCCTTATTCTTAGCGTCATACATCAACTCTAGTTTTCTTTTCCTAAAACAGCATCAAATACCGGATTTGAGATCCTATCATTTCGTATGACTGGGTTACATCCCCTTTTGAGCGTCATCTTATTCTCCGGTAGGCATATTAATCTGTTATGTAAATTTCAGCTATGTAAAGATGTTCAATCGTAACCTTTTTTACCTGATGAAGGTTAATCCAGAAGAGCACTTCGTACGCAGTAAAATTCGTATATGTGATTTTGATTGATACGATACATGGTCATATAGATTGTTAATGTTTTTGCAAATGAGAGGAAGTAAGTACCTCGTCAATATCTCATCGAAGGGCGACAGAGGAGGAGATATTGAGGAGAAACTTTCTCGAGTTTAAAAAAATATATATATTTATATTTTTATAGCTGCTTTGCTTAAAACTAAAGGTAAAACTTTACTCCCAAGCTTCAGTTAACGTTAATGATAAAGTTTAAAAAACAGGCACTATTTTGTTCTTCAGTGCACGCCGTAGATAAACAATGCAGTATAAAACGTAAGTGTGACGTCATGCTTTAATTCATTCTTGAAATGCCGTTGCAGCGTCAAACATCGCAATTTATTTTCTCTTTACAATTTTACAATTTAATGAAAATATCTCCAATTTAAGGATTTAATTCGTCCAATGAAGAATTTATTTGAGATAGCGTGAAACCCACACTTCATTTGTCACCGACTCGGTGACTGCATCATCCGCTTGGCATTCATGAACATATATTAAGATTTTTGTTTAAATCTATGCTGTTGAGCGTGGTATGAACATGATTTCGAAAAATATTTTGGAAGAGAATATATGGATAGCGTTGAAAAAAAAATTCGCACATTCTCAATTCATGCATTCTGTGTAAGTTACAATGTATGTTTTGGGGAGTTTTATGGGTAATTTATCGTCTTTTTCTTCTGTTTACTGTTTTCTTCAGTTTTATGTTGTCTTCTTGTCATTTTCGTAGTTTCTTCGTTTCTGTCTTCCAAATTTTGTCTTGACTATGGATTCTGCCTTTCTGAACTTGTTCCTTCGGTATTCTATTGCCGATACTTTATTACATGTTTTATTTGAAAACGAACTGGTTACATACATGCTTGTTGAATACATATGTTTCCCTGTTGCTTTAAATACCTACTGGATTTATCCCATGTTTGTTTGAATACATACTGGATTATCCCATATTTGAATACGCACTAGTTTTATCCAAGTTTGTTGAAATTCACACTGCTTTATTTCATGTTTGTTTGTGGTAAATACATATTGGATTTACCGTATGTTTGTCTGGTTGTAATTTAGATTTATTCCAAGTTTGACTTTACCAAATATATACTAGCTTTAGCCCTTGTTTGTTGGAAAACACACTAGCTTTATTTCATGCTTGTTTGAATACCAGCTCTATCTCATGTTTGCTTGAATTAATCGCATGTTTTATATTTATCCCATGTTGGTTTGAATACAAACTTACTTCATCTCATGTCTGGTTGAACAGACACATGGGGTTTATGCCATGTTCATTTGAATACATACTGGATTTATCTCATGTTTGAATATACAAAGTATTATCCCATGTTTGCTTGAACACACACTAATGTTACATTTGAAAAACCAGGATTTTCAAAAAGGGGGACCCTAAGGAAAATGTTGCATGTAAGAGAGGCTCTGCTGTAAAAAATCTGAAAAATGTACTAAAACAAATTAAACCATAAGAGGGCCCAGGCACACTCAGCCCCCTCCCTAGATCTGCCCCTGTGTTAACCCATGTTTGTTTGAACCAACACTAGCTTCAGCCCATATTTATCTGCATACAAAATACTCTTATCCCATGTTTGTTTGAATATACACAGGCTTATCTCATGATGGTTTGAATACACACTGGCTTTACCCCATGCATACTGAATACAGTAAACACCACTTTAAACAATTTTAATGTCTACTAAGGTCATAGTTTTATTGCTTCAGAAGTATATTCAGAGAACCATGATCTTAAGTAACTGGTAAACTTAATGACAAATCAAGTGCACCATTGCTTTTTTTTAACATTTACCAAAAGTCAGATGTGAGATGACCCTTTAGTTGTGATAGGGTTGAAATCAGTATAGATAGATGTGACCAACTTCCTTGACCTCTTTTCTGACATGTGGTATCATAACAGATGCCATGCAAGTAGAACAATGTGACTACACTTCTTTGCATAACTCGTGGTTATTATGGACATTGAATTGTTTTTTTTTCTATCTGGTCTTTTTTAAGATTTATTTCATGATCCATACATTATTTTCACCCTCATCTCAAAAAACTTTACATGTAAATCAAATGCATATATTTCAATGTTTTAATCATTTACTTATTTCTACAAATTTATGTTAAATGCAGATCTGAATGGTTACATCACAATATAATAAATATAGTCATATTTTCTACACACAAAAATAGAATAAATATTAACAGAAAAATAATCATAGAACACATGCACATTGTCATGTCCCCCATTTCAAAGACTGATGAAGAGATATATTGTTATCTGCATTTTGTAATCCTAATTTACAAAAGATTGTACAAAAATTATATACTCTTTAAACTAAAACAATCATTATTTTATATCTTTATTATCTTGCATGTAATTCCATCAATATGAATGGAAAACAGCAGGAAAACATCAAAGCACCAACAATGTAGAAATTAACTAATACCATGTGTTACAACCCCCTAAAAAAATCCTGTCTTCCATATCATAAAGAAAATACATTTTTTTTAGTTTTTAAATTTACTCTAACATAAACATTTTTTTTCACAGCAGTCATGCCAGATATTGGTATGTAAAATTTTATCACAAATGTATGCAAACTTAAACAAACCTGATGAATGAATGTTGAACCAATGTCACTCTGAAGAATAAATATATACGGAACACATATTAAACAGAAGTGACAAATGGAAATTAATCTAGTTTTACTTTTCTTTTGCTGTTTAGGGGTAGACATAAATTACTCATAGCACATGCAATACACGACTAGCAGAAAAAGAATGAGCCTTCTCATAAACTGAAGAAAAGGAGATCGATCACAGATAAAACATGTACAATAAATAGTATGAATGAAAACAGATCTACAGCATCCACCCCATTTTTTTTGAAAGAGTGGAAGACAGCAGATACTGATGGAACAATAAAAAAATAAAGTTTGTTTTTGACACAAAAACATATGTCTCTCCCGCTCCCCCACTTTCCTCCTGTCTAAGTTACAATTGGCAGTAAGTGTAAACAAATCAAATCAATTGCCATCAAAACTTTGATTTACACAACTACACATGTTATGAAGTTATTGACTGTCAAGTTTCGTTCCATTCCAATGTAAACTGTAGGAGAACTTCCCCATATGCAGAAATAGCAAAGTCCATATTTTGCTATTGAAAACCCCAAAAATCAATCAGATCAAAAAATAAAATACGTCTTGCACAACTACACATGGTATGAAGCGATTATGTTGAGTTTCATTCCATTTCAATATAAACTGTAGGACATTCTACAGTCACAAACTTTCAGATATGTATGGCAAAGTCCATGTTTTGCTATGGGAAACCCCAAAAGTCAGTCTGATCAAAAAACAAATTATGTCTTGCACAGCTACACATGGTATAAAGTGATAATGTCAGGTTTTGTTCCATTCCAATGTAAACTGTAGGAGATTTTGCATTCAAACTTGCATACATGTATATGTATAAATAGCAAAGTCCATGTTTTGTTATGGGAAACCCAAAAAATAAATCTAATCAAAACATGTCTTACACAACTACATACAGTCCTAAATATTTATATAAAGTTTTATTCAAATAAGATATACACTGTAGGAAAAACTGCGTTTACAAACTTCCCCATGTGTGAAAATGACAAAATCCATGTTTTGCTATAGGAAACCCCAAAAGCATGTTTATCAAAAGTCAAAATATGTCTTGCACAACTAAATGCACTACTAAATATTTCTGTAAAGTTTCATTCAAATTCAATTTCAACTGTAAGAGAAACTGCGTTTACAAACTTCCCCTTCTGTGAAAATGACAAAGTCCATTCTTTGCTATAGAAAAGCTCCCAAAACATATTTATCAAAAATCAAAATATGTCTTGCACAACTATACTTGGTACTGAATACATCTGTGAAGTTTCATCTCATTCTAATTTATAACCTAGAAGATTTTGCGTTTACAAACTTTGTGAGGGATTGACGGACAGACAGGACAAAAACAATACGTCCCCCCGGAAGGGGGAATTAATGAATACTAGTGATCATTCCAAACTACTAAATGGAAACGTCCTATATCATAAAAAAGGAGGTGGGCCAACATTCCCTGAATTTGTTTCATTTCTAGGGCCAATTTTAAAACATCGTCAAGTATTACTGAAAATTCGTTGCCTGTTGTTCTCATGGTCTTCACACAAATGTGTTATTTTCATGTCTTGGAGAAGATTATTCAGTACGAAATACCTTTAAAACCAACAGCAATTTTCGTATTAGATTATGTTTGCATATTCTCTTACATTTTTAAGAGGCTGTCCATGTAGAAATCCGGCAGATCCTATGATATGGATGGCACATGGTAAATTTTATCCCGCCGATTTTTTTGTTCCAATGTAATGTTTAACTCACATGTATTTTAGAAAGAATAGGGGTTTTTCTGTAACAAAAGGGGATGACTCTGAATATGATTCCAAAGCTCCCTAACAAAGCAACTAAATTATGTACAGATCATAGAGTTATCTCCCTTTACTTCATACTTTTTAGTGTTTCCTATGTAATTTATTACACTCTAACCATTGTAGTAAATTACAAACCAATATTTATTTTTAGAAAACACAAGTTTGTGATCTCAAATGGATGATTTTTTTTCCAAAACAAAATTCTGCATGTGCCACCCACTGCCTGGGTCTTCCATGGATACCCTCTTAAAATATACATCGTAGCAGAACTTGAACTGTATTACTGTATAAAAACTAAGCATGAATATGAGCATCAAAACTCTCTTGGATGAGGTTGAAAAACAAATTTTTAAGTAAACTGTATACTGAGAAATTCGGGAAACTATCTGCATTAAAGTACGGTTATGATCATCTTAAGACCATCATGAGACAATTACTTTGGTCTCCTAAACTTAGGACAACATTTGAGACATGTTTGATAAATCGACTTAGGACTAAGACATGTCCTAAGATAGTCTTAAGACATGTCTTAGTCGTAAGACACTTTCGATAACACGGCATCGGGTTTTGATTTTGTTTATATTTACTTACAATTTGTAAGAAAAAAGTCATCACCTATCAGGCTCTTTGTATAAAACAAGCCATTGCTTCGATGCAAGATCTTAAACGAGTTGTTCCGCTAAGTTACGTGTTATGAAGGAATTTTAGCCTTCATAATAAAGAGTTCTGTCCTGATAGTAAGAATAGACATTTAGATAAAAATATGCAAAAACAGAAATAGTCATATTTAGATTTGCACAAACTTTAAGCTTACAAAATTTAGTAGGTCATTCTGTAATAAACATCAAACTCATTATAGATACAAAAACAGTTCTCACACGCCATTATTTAAATTAAAGGCAATCTCGTGAAAATTTATTAACATTAAACTAATACAAAATTATTACGATAGTCAGTAAGGAAATTGTATTGTTATTTTTTGTCGTAATTTAACGTAACAGCGCAATTTAACCTATGAGAGCTTGCTTTAATTGACCACTTTGTCGTAATTTAACCTAAAAGCACCCTAAATCGCAAAACAGAGAACATCAATCGTGACTTAAAAACAAAATTCAATAGATGATGACATAACGACGGTACTAATAACATTATCAGAAATCGTTTTTGTTTTTCAGAATGCGAACAATTCGATTCCATTCAGCCGGAGAACTAAAAAAATCATCACGAACAAAAAAAAATCAGAATACTTGCTATATATTGACAATTGACCAATCAAAATAACGATACTGAGCAAAATGGTATAAACCCAAAATGAAAAATAAAACAAATTTTGAGAAGTGTCCTAAAAACAGAATAATTAAGTTAACAAAACTTTTAAACTATAGATAAATAAAAATTTAAAGTTTGGATTAAATTTGACTGTTAAAGAAAAAGTTATTTTTTAATGCGTATAGAATAAAACAAGATGGCCTCTGCAAATTTTGGATTAATTCAATTAGAGTCCAAAATGATAATGAGGATTGAGAAACATGACTATATTAGGTGATGCAGCCTGCCAAGACGGTTTGAACAAATTGGAAAACTGTATATATATATATATATGAAGGATGAAATGCTTTCTTTGGAGCTTCCATTTAAAGAGTAGTTATTTAACAGGCCTAAAAGAAAGTTACTGAGTTACCTCTCGCTCGCTAAACATCGACATCCTGGTTAGTTCTGCTTATTACGTAGACCCTATCATAAACACGTATATTCAGAACTGGCCTGAGCGTCTTGGTTAGAACAATGTAGTCATTCGAACGTTGTGCATGGAAGGTGGAAATTCCCATCACAAATTTGATAAAGTATCATTCTGCGGAAACTGATGGAAACTTTTAGGTTAATAAAAAAGGTTAAAATACTAATTTCTCAATTAAAACTGAAAAATCGAAAGAGCTTTAACTTAGACAGATGCTAGCAACAAAACTACATCAGCGTTTTGCTCGGAATCAAAGGACCATTTTCGGTTTGTTGTACGGATTAAGCAATCACGCTCGCCACAGATGCAAAGCATCCATATAGCTGTTAAATGTCTGTCTGATTAATTCATTTCAAGAGCCGGTGAAAATTGGCAGTAACTTTCTCTGAATAACAAACTACCAAATGACAGATTTAAATAAAGATGGCATCAGCTTGCTGGATGAACAACGACCCCACAGCTGACTAAGCCTCAGGGAGGTAAGTCTCTGTAGCTTTTAAAAAACATGGGAATTTTGTTATCTATGTACAGTTTTTTAAGGCATATTACTAAAATATAATTTGGTCTTCAAATGGGGAAACTTTGTGGCACGTTATTTTTTTTTTCTTTTTGTATTTCATAAAATTTAGTAAATACTTGAGTTTTATCATTTTCTGATTGGAATGTTTTACTTCAGAGGCAAGCCTGTGCCCAGAGGCCTAAACAGAATATCTTTAATTGTCCTAAACAGATAAATTCACTTTGTCATATTACCTTACACAATATTTATAAAGTACTAATATGTTTGTAAAGTGCAGTACGAGCTGATAGATTAGATAAAGGATAGTACAATGCCCTGAGGACATCAAGCAATCAAAAAATGACTATTTTGGTGTAAAATATTGTTACTTTCAACTCGAGGCTCCCCCGAGCCTGTATCTCTCACCTGGTCAACTGAACATTTATAAGAAACTGATATGTCATCTCGAAATGCTGATGATAATGAACAGTTTGTTTGTCCCAGTTTTACCAGGAAAACCGTTTGCGTACACTTTCCGTAGGGTTCAATGTTAAATCATCTTCCAAAACAAATTGCTAAAGGATCACTCAATGATCATTTATAAACAGTTTCAGTTAATAACTGTCTCGGTTGTTTCCAAAATGAAGATCTTTAAATGCTATTCCAATAGGGTATTGTACTATTTCGTGTTCATAGTCATCGGTAAGAAAAACGTAATTGCAAATTGTCAACAATCGTCTAGTAATACTATGCATGATGACGCTTTTACCATCTAACCCGGAGTATTATATAAATCATCTGTAACTTCCATGCTGTAGTCACTAAAATTGTGAGTGTCCAGAATTTATGGATACTGTTCAGTATCTGATTCTGGGAAGTTGATATAAGGCTACAGGCCCTCGACATGTCTCTCAGCCGGTTATTTGTGGCGTCTTCATCTCAGCTTGAAGCTTGATTGATTTGGGGTCATTATATCAGCTGTGAATTTATTTTGAGTTGCTGTATGTAGAGCTTAAGGCTCTCAATAGCATATACACAGCATTTTGGGCTAATAGATTTCGTGTTTACTTTTAAATAGTTTTGGTTTTTAATCTCATTTTGGTTTCTGCATCATTTGGCTTTGAGACATGGAACAATGACATGTTGAAGTTCCAGTAGAGAATATATGCGCATAGAATATTTCAAAAGGCCTCAAGACTACATTTTTGCAGCCATATTTTCTAAATATAATAGGCCCTTGTCTTTTATCAGGCTTCGAGATTGAAGTCTTCAAACTATAATTTTTGTGTAAAGTGTAACTTTCTTCTTTGGTTCATTTTTCTTTCAGCATGCAGTGTTCTTATTGGCCTGATGCCTCAAATATTATACATTTATATTTTTACTCGTACAATGACTGTGGTGCAGTTTATGGTTCAACGACTCAGATACACGTCAGACTTCTTCAGGCAGGGGAAGAGTGGTAAGTTGACTAGTAAATTGTATGTCCAGTCCCCAGACGGTCCATTAGCCAATCGAAATTTCAATTTCCCTACGGTCATTGGTGGTCACCTGGTCATCGTCCTTCTGCAATCAACCTGTGACCTGAACGGACGTCTCGTAGCAGTCTGTCGGATAGACACTGACGCATCGACTTCTCGATGAATACACGTGTAAAGCAGTGGCGATTGTTAATGATACATATGTATTATTACTCTCCAGTAAAAATCTAAAGTTTCTTTCCTTATTCTGGCGTATGGTTGAAATTTACTGTATGAAGAATAATATATATTACACAATGTACGAAAACACATTAGTTTTGCAAATGCACTGCAAGATGTCTAAACATGGGAGACAACTCCCTTAATATCACACAATTTACTATCATTCTATAAAAAATTATTTCTAGTTTCAGAGCCACAAAAAAAAAGAAATATCTTTCATTTCTTGTGAAGTACCTATCAAACGTTAAATCTGTATGGTTAGCTGAGGGGGTGTATCGGTCGTGTTTTTCGACTGCCTGATTCTTAAAAATACAGGCACTTAAAGGAAACAGAGACCAACTTCTTTTTGTCAGGGCATCTACCAAAAGTAAACCTTCACCTGTCAGGACGACAGCTTGACTCTCATCAAGTTACTTTCAGACAGTATTTACAGCACAGTAAAGTACAAGGAAGCGTAGTATACCGAAATTCCAGATTCATAAATTCGTTTGGAATACACAATATCGAGAAACAAA
>JAOXYJ010235768.1:0-10166 GCA_028566555.1 Lithophaga nigra | reverse complement strand
ATAAATTAAGGGCAGATTTCACCCAAGACCAAGACATTTTACAAAAATCAACGTTGTTTTTGTCATCTGTATCTAACGGTAATTCTAAAAATACATTCAGTCCCGTGTGTTTTTTTTTCTACCATGAATCACCATTATAATGAGGTTTGCATGATTCTTAGAGAGACTGGTACTTAAATATGATCAGCTATCGGAACCTTTAAGGCTTCCACTCATTGAAGATGATCGACTAGCCATCTAGACTGGTAAATATAACTATTTATACCACTTGGTCTTGAGGGGACGTATCTTGTAGGTTATAGGTTATTGATCTGGATAGAAAAAAATGCGACTAACCATCTAAATTGATAGGTTTTTAAGGCCGCTACAAACTTTAGGTGATAGACTAGTGATCTGGTCAATGTAACCAGTCGTCTAGATAACTGGGTGCCTATGCATTAGATTTAATAGACTACTGATCTTGACCTGTAATTTTGATCTGCTTTCTAAGACAATAGGCCTTTAAGCATCCACACATTGCATGTGATACACTAGTGATCTTGAGTGTTCATAGTGAGCAGGTAGCTCGACCTCTTGGTCTTTAAAGCTTCCATACTTTAGAGATGACAGTCTAGTAATCTCAACCAGTGAGTGTGACAAGCTATCTAGATCAATAGGTCTCCGATGATCCAATACCATGAGTTGTTAGGTTAGTAGTCTCGACTAGCAGATGTGACCAGCTATCTAGACAAATTCACTTCTGTGGTGTCCATACCTTGTAGTCGAATGGTTAGTGATGTGGACAGGTGATTGTGGTCAGCTATTTAGATCATTTGGTTTCTGAGACATCCACGACTTGCAAGTGACCGATGAGTGGTCTGGACAGAAAAATGTGATTAACCATCTAAACCAATAAACCTCTTAAGCCTTCGAGCCATGGAGATTATAGGTTACAGCTCTGAGAGAAAAATGTGAGCAACCATCTATTTAATAGGCCTCTGAGGCCTTCATACCTTTAAAGTGAAAGATAAGACCACCCATTTAGACCACTAGAGGCCGCCGAGGCCGGGCACGCCTCGGAGGTGATAGACTAGTAATCTGTACAGGTAACGTGATAAACCATCTTAACCTTGGCGTTGAGTCACTAGTGATCGACGTAATCTGGGCCACATCTTGAAAATCATAGACTAGTGATCTTGAGTGGTGCATGTGACCAGCTATCTAGATAAATCGATCTATAAGGATCCCACATACAAAAGATGATAGAGTAAAGACGTGGACTAGTAAATATGACCAGCTGTCTAAACAACTCGGTCTCGGAATCGCCAATACATTAGTGGTGTGTTTTTCTGACATTTCGAAACAAGGAAACATTAGAAGGCCGATACAATTTATCAAAAATGTTACATCCGTCATAATACTACAACACCGGGAGAAACAAACAAGAAAAACAAAACAAAAAGATCCGAAGACAAGAGCTTTCAGATAAAACCTATACTGAGGACAGGCGCATCCACAGGGTAAGGTTCTCCTGCTGTGCGTGGCGCAACTTCGTGAAGTTATAATCCCAAAGCCGCCTAGGACTAGTTCGATCACAGACTATAGTCAATCGAAAAGTATCGACTTTGAAATAGTTCTACTATAGCTGGACAGTGGTGAACTGCGCATGTCTAGTTTAGTACAGATGAACCGTCGAAACAAAAATGGTTCGACTGTAGGAGATTGATAACGTCATTTTTTTCGTTTCTTCATTTTGTCAATGGATTTTATCGTTAATCTTTGTGTATTGCGAATGACCATCTTGACTAAACTGTAGTCAGATGGTTTAATTAGGTCAACATAACTAACAACAAGCAAAGGGAAATAATTTGAGAAACCGGGTAGCCGGTAGCAATGGTCTATTGTTATTTGGTTTGCGAGAATAAAGATACATGATAGATCATCGTCAGTTAACGCAATAGTCCTTTTTTCAATTACCGACTTTGACTCCGGTATTAGAATTTCAGGCAAAGGGGAATAACCCACCACCAGACAAACTGGTTGGCTGTCCCCTTTAGGAGAGGAAGAACAGTAGACATTTTTCTTGGAAACTGAGAGTATTCAAACTTCGGTAAGTACCTGAATTATTTGAAATAATTTATTAAAAAGGCATCAACCACTTACCGAAGTTCAAATAATTCCAGTTGTTAAATAAAAGATTTACTATCATCCCTTTCTCGAATGAGGCAGCAAGACTGGTGAAAATTCTAAATACCGGAGTCAAAGTCGGTAATTGGAAAACGGACTATTGTGACACACTTGGAGTTACGGGTTCCAAGATTGAAATTCAGTTATGAGGGGTGAGGATTATAATCCCGACATACATGATGCCAAGGAGACGGAAATACCTGAGAGAATTGGTACATGAAAGTGGGGCTAGTAAGATGGTTGAAAGCACGTATAGAATTACATTAGGGATTAAACACCCAAAACGCGTAATAGTGTTTTTGCAACAAGAAAAAGTCAAAACTTGATACCTTCAAACTTAATATCGGGGATGCAAACTGCAAGTTATTTACTGAGAGACTGGCGGTAGAAACCAGAGTGTATTATCCGCATACAGTTCAGATGCTTAAAACCGATGCCTGCAATTTCAAACCAAATTAAAACAATGACTATGATGCCGGCAATATTCTAAACTTATCTAACTTTGAAAACATTTACAGATGAATTAACTTTGATCTGTCATATATTCCCGAAGATAAAAACATGGAAAACACAAGTTCACCCCTAGACTACAGACTTAACACTGTACCTACTGATGACTATAAGATATATGCCTTGATACAAGATGACAATGATATGACTACTAATCTTGATATGGACGGAAACAGAATTATAGGGCTTAGGAAAGGAGAAGGCCCAGATCATGTTCCCAAAATGCAACAAATGGTAAACAACATGACAAAAAGACCTGAATATGAACAAAAAAGTACATCAGGAGTCTTGAAACTGATTTTACGGACAACTCATCCACTCAGAACTGACTAAAGCTTCAAAGAAGCTCGCAAAACTAACAAACATAGCATCAAGGGATCTTGTTGCAAAGTCAGAACTGAAAAATGATTAAGCTATAAAGCAACCGGTATTGGAACAAATAAATAAACAAAACAAAAAATAGCCAATATTTACACTGAAGCCATTCACCTTGTACAATTAGAAAACATACTAACTCCGTAGATACAATCAGCAAACGGCAGCAGTGACCACCGATGAGTTAAGATACAAAACTGCTGGCTTATTTGAAAGACTCAGTAACTGCCGTTGATGATAGAGTACAAACAGACATGGAGAAGAAGTTATGAGAGACAGAAAAAAAAAGAAATTTGAACAGAAACACGATGGCTTCTTGAAGTTGATGTTTGAACGCAGGAATGTCGGAGAAGTTTTATTTCCTGATAGTATTGTGTACCACAGTGATGGTAATATTGACTTTGACAAACTTAAAAAAAACATTTCCCTCAAACCCGTAGGCGACAAAGTAACTGACTATATCCTTGGAATAATTTTAAACCTGGAAGTAAGTAAAAACCCTGTTTTAATAAAACTAATTAGTACTTCTACAGGTCAATCAAGTAAGGAAACAAAATGTTCAACTCTCCGCTCCTCCAGACTCAATAAAGCCTATAACAGTAGGAGATATAATTTTTTTCTTCTTGAAACGGTGACTGTTCCAACAAAGACTAACCTGAGTTTTGAACACAATTCTGTATCAAGAAAATAGTGGATCAGTAATAACGAAGGCTGGAGAAATAGATACTTCTTTGTACCAGTTTTGGGAATGATAAATAAGTATACAGAAGTTACAAAGAAAGAATATGTGAAGGATGCAGTACTTTACTTTACATCCCATCAGTTTTCAATGACGTTTTGAATGGTAATACAGGCAAAGCAGACAACCAAATACTCCGCGATGGTACGTATTTACGGCCATGGTGTCAGGCATAGCTTCTTCCGTGAGAATTAGCTTTTTATCTTCGGATTTTGATATTTTTTAGGGTAAAGGAGAATTTACGATCGGATAAGTGTTTAGTGAACAGCAAACCATGGCTTTATTCGTATACCTGTATATCTCAGAGGAGTAAACGACAGTAGCACCACATTCCTAGAACTAAATACGTGGGATGACTTTGGTAACAATTATAACCCGGATATTTTAATCTGTAATAAGCTTCGTTCAGATCCTTTTTGAGTGCAGGGATACTATCCGTGGTTAAACATATGGCAATTGTTTTGTTTTTCGAGTTAGGAATGTAAAGAATGACCGGTTAATCGCCTTTAGTCTGTTAACTACCGATACCTTTAATCATGTGCTTGTAGATCCACCAACTACAAGTGATTTTGCACCAGAAAGTCTGTTGGAAGGTCGTCTTATTTTATCAAAGAAACTACCACACCCATTCCGTTTGGATATCCGGTGAAATATGACGAAGCATACGAACTGAAACACGGGTTTCAACAATGGCTTAACTTCAAGAAAAACGGTCAGTATAACTACAAAGGTCATGATAACTTTTACGAGTGTCAAAACCTTGTGTTTCTCATTATACAAGAAAACAGGAAATACAAGTAGTGAACTGTTAGATACCAGAATTGGCGTTACTAATGGTACGGCAAAAACAGAAACAATACTATATGTTTTGCCCATGAAGGGAATAGAGATTAACAAGGGAAATGATATCTTTTTAGGAGCATATTGTCCGCATGGACCTGGGTATTTTCTCAAGTATTTCTCACTCCATATATGTTGTTGAAACAGAAATACGTATTGAATAGTTTGATATATACATTAAAATACAAAAAAAAAGAGAAAAAAAATGCTTTGGAAACATATTCCAGAACTCATGAAGATACCATGAAATATGATTACACTAATGAATTTCCACTACCAATTATTTTGATGATTATTAATTAAACCAAATAGAGAAACGAGAAGATTTAAAGGAAGACTGGCCGCAATTCTTTCTTAGTTTTGACAAAGACATGAACATCTTGAAATTAACGGGGTGGTTTATGAAGTGTACATAACTGGTTCTCTATCATACGTGTTAAATGAGTTGTTAAATTGGTTTACTGGTGAAGGCATTGTACCTAAAGGAATTAAATTTACTGATACAGAACAAGCTTACAATGGATATGAATATATTTTACCGGCAAAATATGGTTTGAGAGCATATGATTGAATAACTCCTGGATGTGAAAAAACTCTCCTAAATTCTAACCCTGATCCATACGAATCTTATGTCTTTAAAAATTACTGTGGCTTGCTCTAAACAAAATTTTAGATCAAACCAGAGTAGTTTTAAAAAAACGTGAAAATCTCAAAGAGCCAGGTTATCAATTACTAATAGTCACTTTTGACGACGCCAAATAAGGACAAAGAAGACGCCAAAAAATGTTGTTCCAAGAAGAGGAGACACCTTCAAGAGATACAGCTTACGTAAATGTATAACAAATCCGTTTATTGATGAAATTCCTTTACGGTCCGTCTTAACACGTTCTTTATTTAGAAAGATTCCCGAACTTCTTCACATAGTTCGTTTTTGTAATATTCTTCTATACCGACAACACGAACAGAAGTATTTTATCTTGATATATGCAGTTGTAATAACTAAAAACATGCAACCGAATAAAAGATGCTAGCCAAACATTTATAGATTGAAAATTTCAAGTTTTGAAGAGTTTGGGCGTTTACCTTATATAGCTGTTATGTTTATATGTGGTACATTTCCTCTAGTGTTACTTGGGATGGAATTGTTTATATTTTCATGATTTCATAAATACGACTTGACTGTACTGCAGGCAGTTCATTTACGAAATTGATGGAATTACAATTTTATACACTCTATTGTTTATAACTATATATTACTGTAGATTGGAGCATTTTTGCGTAGGGATAATTTTTACGTTTTTAGAAAAAAACAGGGTGGTTAAATTATGGTGTGTAAAAATTTGGCACTTTGTAACTTTTTAAATTTTGGACCCTACAATATGCTTCAGGACCCTACAATATGCACCAAATAAAACTCACTGCTGGGCATAAAAATGTGATAAGTATTAGACACAGTGTAAAGGTAACAAAGAAACTGTCCGGTATTTGACGTTATCAGTATTCTTACACAAGCTGGTGCTATAGTGGTTTGATTGAGAGTCTAAAAACTTAAACACGCCATGTCCGAGGTGGTTCAAGCCTGGTTAAGGAGGAAATTTTTGAGACAAAAATTGAACTTAGTAACACCTGCGTCATCAATATATAGAGGTATTAATTCTAAATAAGATATTCTTCGTCAAATGGAAATTGTCCTGATAACAAGCGTTAAAGTACTGAAATACAATAGCTTCGCAGAGGGTACAGTCGTACAAGTATGATTCCGAATTTTACATACTTTGAACTTCTAATTTCGGAAGAAACAACCTTTCTATTCCCTTGATTAACGAACAGACCTCTGATACCTGTTAACTACCTCAGAGGTGATTACAAGATCGACTATAATTTTATGTGAAAAATGTTGGATAGTTATCGATTACCTGTGAACAGGTGAAACATATCAGATAGTCAGATAGCTATCTATCGAATATAATTTTTAGTTCACCTGTGAACAGGTGAAAAATATCAGATAGCTTGCTACCGACTATAATGTTTAGTTCACCTGTGAACAGGTGAAAAATATCAGATAGTTATCTATCGAACATAATGTATAGTTTACCTAAGAACGGATAATTGATAATTACATGTTGGTGTTTCTTTCTTCTTTTTTTTGCTTGGCAACATTACCGAGCAAACATGTAAATGAATTGAACGAATGAGTTTTGTTAAGTATTGTGATAATGAATGGAAAAGAGAGAAATGATCGTCTACTGAATATAAACATTATGTTTACGTGAATTTGCTATCATGAAGAAGTTATTCTGGAGGAAATATATATCAGATGGACATTTGATTCCCTTTTTTTTTTGTATGTGTTATGTTCGTGTGTTTAATGTTGCTACTTACGCTGCAAATAAACCAAAATATCTACGAAAAAATGTCATATCCCTGTTTACTGTAATTCATTTATAACTAAATAGAATAATAGGATCGAAAACACATGTTCTTGTGACACTCTATTATTTTAAAACTTTTTGTAAACATTTATACCTTAGTAATATTTATTCTAGGCATATGTTTTAGTAATATTTATTTTTAGCTTATGACATTTCAATTACTGATCGCAAGATAAAATAGGAAAAATTTTAACCCCTAAAGGCGCACAGTTGCAAACGCCAACCTTTAAAGCCTAAATAAATTGATCTTCTTTTTAATTTACGATTAATATCAGTATGAATATAAATTATCTCCTTAAAATTGTGGTGTTTAACTTTAATGTAATTTTAATAAATACATTTATTCTGTGATACATTGTATAACTTCAATAAAATTTACTCATTTGATGCATAAAAGTGATGTATAAAAATTCATACTGTCAAGCAGTTTTATCTACTTTGTACTACAATTCTTACAGCAGTATCTTTCATCTTCGCCACTACTACAAACCCAACCTACACCGCTACACACACTGTCAAGTGGAATGGTCCGGTTATCCAAACAGTTGAAGGTGATTTCTACTACTAAACAAAAGAAAAAAGTGATATTATTTTGTTTGATGACGTTTGAACGTATTGTGTAATATTCTTGCTGTTAATACAAATTTGTTATTATTCCAGATTCTTACCTACATTTTTGCATCGTGCTTTTGTTGGATTTATACATTATTTCGTTTTGATCCAAGAGGGGTTCTAGAAGACTATGTCACATATTCACATTGAAACATTAATGCCGAAGTATTATTAATTGTTTACAGAATCACCTTTTCATAAGCTCACCTGGCTTTGAAATACTAAGTTAAAACTAAACATGTCCATAAATGTTCATTGGGTAATCTTCTACCTAAACCATGTTTTTGATTTCGACCAGAATTCCAAGACGGCCACCACTAAATGTACACTGACAATTTTGGTTTTTGAATTATTGAAACTTTTTTCTATAAGTAACTCCACCCATGGTCATTACATATTTAATTTGCATGAACACGTCCTCGTGTACTGATATAAGGTGTTAATTTAGCCTTTACAGCAGATGGTCACCGTAGCCGAGTGGTAGTGTGCCCGTCTGGCAAAGTTGAAGATGGAGGTTCTAATTTCTGCCGGAACATGCATATTTTTGTGGGGATATTTTTACGATTTTTCCTCAATTTTGCTAAATCCATCCATCTTTATACCACAATTGCGAGTAAATTGAAGAAATATTAGGTTCAATCAGCTACGTGACAGAGTAAAAGACAAGTTTGAGGAACAAAATACGATGTCCGTTTACCCTTTGTACTTCAGTAGCTATTTTTTCTCCCACATCCGTACTTTTTAAACATTTTTAACTGTATCCAATCCTGAACTGGTAATGCTTCAAATGACCATTTAACTTTTGTTATTCAATTGCAGTCTAACATTTGAGTGGGAACAAGAAGAAAATGGTCCTAATATAATCATGCTCCGTCCGTGAAAATCTTAGAACGCTTTAAGAGTTCTCGTCGTTTGACACATTGTGTTTCTTGGAGTTTCAGCTGTGAAGCTGAGGCTCTGTGAAGGATCATTTTTTGCTCTGCTCATACGTTAAATTTTACATACTCATATACAGAATTCATGTATAATTAATATTGAAGTATTTTGTTGACTCTTGCCGTGTAAAAGTTTTGTTTCATATTGTTTGCCACAAATGTTACCTACAATATTGTATTGTAATCCTCTTGTAGTACTGATTGTAATAAAGCTTGTCTTATCTTGTCTTGTCTTGAATTTGCTGCCTGATGACAAAATCTGGAATAACTGAGTAATTACTTAATGTCTTTTATCTGTTAACGCACATCTGCCCAATCTATTTGAAGCATAAAGCATTGTCATACGACGAAAAGTGAAAGCGAAATTGAAGAAAATGTGCACATTTCAGCACAAAAAAATCCCTATCGGTACTATACTATAGTAGTACCGACAGGAACAGGAAGGGCTCAGTCTTTTCTTTTCAAGGCAACAATATGTATTTCCAAAATTCAATGGCCTTCCTTCAGAACCAAATGTTTGTCACCAACTTATATAGTCTTCACGATTAATCACAAGCCTTACAGTCCAGGCTAGTAAAAATATTGTAGGACCAGTTAAAATTTCATCAAGCACCCTGTATTCTTTTATAATATATATTTTATAGCAATTCTTTTTTTTTCGTGACGATTGGCTAAATTTTGGAGGCGAGAGGTTAGAGAAGATTTTTGATTCTAGATTAATTATATAAATGATGTTCCAATTGCATTTGTAGTTCACAGTGCAGGTAAGTAAGAATGATAGTTTTCACCATATTTCGGGTTCACCAACCCTTATCATTTATCCGGTATTAGTTGTTAATATTTGGCCAGTCAGGATAAATTTCAATAATAGGACGTGCCCATAACCAGTCCGAACATTCCAATATAATTGCTCCGACATGCCGATCAATAGTCTATATTTTAATCATTTATTACTCGTTATTTGCGATAATAATAATGGTCAATAAGTTGTCAGACAACTTTCCAAGTATTCATGTTATATGTTCTGGATAATTGGCGTATCAGTTTGTTAATAAGTATAATTGGTGTTTAACGTCACTTTCAGCAATATTTGCACATTTGTGTATCAGTGTGATAAACTTCTTATTTCCAGAACTAGTTTATTCATATGATATAGCATTTTTCAGTTCAAGCATTTTAAGCAAGTTTATTTATTTTTTTTAAATATACAACATGTAAGTTCATATTTATGACTTCAGCAGATGATAATATGTGTACAATGATATATACAAATTAATTACATGTAGATTTCTTTAGTTGTTTTTATCCCTGCTGTTGTATTATTTGAAAGAAAGTATTCTTAATTAACGCTTTACCCTCTAATTTATGTATACAGTAGCTTCTGTGGTATGAATATTAAATTATAGCAGAATAAGTCTTTGATCGCCTATTTCGGCTTCATGCTAGTTTCAGGATAAAGCCACTCCTGTTGATTTATTTTATTTATTTATTTATTTTTTTTATTTTTTTTTTTGGGGGGGGGGGATTTTAGTGATTTATTTATTTATTTATTTTTAA
>JAOXYJ010235658.1:0-10166 GCA_028566555.1 Lithophaga nigra | reverse complement strand
GTGTCATTACTCTACCATGCTTAGTATCCAAGAAATGGACCTAAACACAAAACTTAACCAGACTTCGGAC
This sequence comes from Lithophaga nigra, assembly GCA_028566555.1. Lineage (NCBI taxonomy): Eukaryota > Metazoa > Mollusca > Bivalvia > Mytilida > Mytilidae > Lithophaga > Lithophaga nigra. The sequence goes on along the minus strand of JAOXYJ010235658.1, from coordinate 10,096 downwards.
GGACGGACATGCCCCTTCCACATTCGTGGGCGGGGCATAAAAATGCTATCAAATTGGGATGAAGAATAAAAATTCTATGTACTTGGCAGACCAGAGAAACTATTTTACATGGTAATGGCCATCAGCACTGCACCTAAAACACACTTTCAATAATGAACCTTCCAATGATCATTCGTGGCCATGTTTCAGTTCAACTGTCATATTTGTTTCCATGAAGAAGACCTTCAAATGCATTTCCCATAGTATTCCATGTTGGCTGCCATCTTTTGGTAGAGGACTACCTAAGGAGCATTCACACCATAAAACAATTCCACTGGCTGTGTAGTTTCTGACAACAAGATCATAGAAATTTCAGCCCATCAAAACACATTATTTGCTCTGGCTACCATGTTGAATTTCTGGTGAGAACGAAAAACCATAATTTTTATAGAGGACCTTCCAATGCACATTCCTGCCATGTTTGGTTTCATTTGGCTTAGTGGTTTATGAGGAGAAGACTGAAATGTGAAAATCTAATGCCAGATGGATGATGTATGCCAAGTGATGGCAATAAAAGGTCAAACAAGCAGTTTTACATGACAAGTTCTGATATAATCCCCTGGCATATCTATTTTACACAGAAGCCAGAGGAGCATTCATTACCAATATATAACACCATATAATCCCCAATCATCTACAACTGGTAACCTGAGGACGGTATTCAAATTAAATTTCAGTATTCTGTATTCTAAGCTTTAACCTATTATTCCTTCCATGACAGATTATTGTTTTTATTCAACATTAACACAGTTCTTTCTCATTAAAAGTATAAATTTTCCTTTTAAATCAGTCATCAGAGCAGCTATTGCTGATCAAGCTCTACTTCTCTGACAAGATTTATGGCGGTAAAGTTTAATGGCAATTATTTCCAAACTGTCTACAATTAGTTTCTTTCTGTTATAAAATCTTTACTGCTATTGCAAAGAAAATTGCCCTGGAACATAAAATAACTATTCACCAACCCCTTGAGTCAGATAAATTAATTTACATTTTTTTTCAAAGAAATTCTTTGTCCATGTAGACAAATCATGTTTTTATGGTCCAGGAAGGAAAACAACAGCTCTAAAACCCATGCATAGTGGATGGTCGCCCAGAACTGACATATATAATTTCAAAATTTCAGTTTTCAAAAACATTAAATTAATAAGATTTTAGTTCAATATATAATTAATTAGTTTAATGGAGATGCCTGTTTATCCTATTTAAACATGTTCAGCTTTATAACCTAACAACAATGCATGTCAGTCTGTGGTTTCTTAGAATTATAACATATAAAGTTTTGTAATTTCAATTATAATATACAATGTAGTACCGTTCTGCAACTGAAAAAATCTGATGAAGGGTACCGCAAATCTGAGCATCCCCTCACAACTCAACAGGACAGAATGACAAAATTTATTGTATTATGTAATGCTATCACCTTGACCTCTGACCTTGAAAATTAATAGCTTCATGCCCTCTTCTACCATGTTGGTGGGTATATCCTGAAAGACTGACAGCCTATTGTGTCTACAAGAGTGTTACAAACAGAAGGACGAACATATAGTCACCATGCTATATCCCCACCATGAGGGGATAATAATCTCTAATGCTGACAGGTAATTGTCCAACAGATGTCAAATGACCTTGACAGGACAGAGTTCTACAGGTATCTATATACATGGACAGGTGACTTTTCTACAGATATTGAACGACAAAATTACCGAAGAGCACTAAAATATCTATCCAGAGGAAACAACAAGACCATTATCAACACAGAATCAAACAAAGAACTCCAAAGACAAGACTACAATCAATAAAGAATCAAACACAAACAAGGAAGTCAACACAGACATAACACAAAAAACTAAAGCTAGGACAATATGAATTCCCCCCATAGGTGACATCAGGTGCTCAGGAACGGTAAGCATGTCCTGCTACACATGCTGCCTGTCATATTGCCACGCTTGTATATCCTGTAACATGTTGTAAAATGGTTATGAAGAATGGGTTACAATACAGGACCATAATCATCTGTGACATGGACACCCCATAATGATTAAACGACTGCTGACGGTGACCATAAAATTTACAATAAAGTAACTAAGTGGTAAGTCTTCCAGCGTAGACGTGTACTTATTTCTATATCAAAAATATTCTAAGTTCCATCAAACAGGAAGTTGACAAACGGCAGATTCAAAACTGCCTTACACGATACTGTTCTCCATACTGATGCTCAGTGCCAAATATCAGGAAGCTGGCCTGTGTGGTTCCTGAGAAAAATGTGACAGAAATTATTTTGTGACACAGACAACAACGATGCCAGATGACAACGCAAGACAATGGATAGCGATCCCTATATGTTGCTTCTGCGTAACGCAGGCGACACAACAATATCCACCTATGAGTAGGTTCTGTTAGAATCAGTGTGTTCCTTGACAAAGTAAGTTTTTTTCTACCTAACACAGGAAATTTGTCTCTCATTTTACCTTCTGTATTGAAGAAATGTTGTTCAATTAAAATTGGAGTCAAGTTTTTAGTTTATCATGAGGGATTATTGTGTAAATGGTGTAAAGGCCAGAGAAGTCGAAAGTTTTAATGCTATGGCAGAATGAAAGGGACTTAGACTTCATTTACTCCAATAAATCTTTTGAATATTTAAAAGTCCACATCTGAGATGTTGATTCTTTAATTTCAATCTGACTCACACCACTACTTGAATAAGCCTTGTCACACTACTTCTGGAGGCCTTCTTTAACTGTGGTTAAAATCAAAGTTAAAAGTTTGGAAAGAAGCTTTGTGGAACACTTACCTGTCCCAGGAATATAATGTTGTTTGTACAGACACTTATCCAGTAAAAACAAACCATAAAGCGAAGGAAGATGTTGTCATCATTTATTGACATCTTAAAAGAGGACAAGACTGACGTATGATTTTCCAGGATCTCTTTCTTCAATAATGTAGTAGGTGTATATGTTGGGTCTCCAAGTGTATTGTCTATGCTTAATTCCTTAATCAAGCGGTCAAATGTAATGCTGCTTGCAAATGAATATGATACTGTTAGAGGCCGTATGAGCTGGAACTATAACATATTTGTCTTGGAGGTGAGACATTATTTTCAGAACAAGGTAGTTCTACAGGTAACCTCTACAGGTGACTATTCTATAGATAACTACATATCTTGAAGAAAGGTGTATATTCCACAAATATCTAGAAATTTTAATAGGTATCTATTCTACAGACGTCTACATAACTTTGAAAGTTGACAGTTCTTCAGAAATTTACATACCTTGACAGGTGACTGCTCTGATTTGCCAAAGTCATACAGTATTTTCAGGAACTGTTCATATTTCTCTATGTCTCCTTTTAATGCCTCTTTTGTTCTGTTAAGATAAGCCTGAGCAAATGCTGTGTCCTTGTCATCTTTCTGCAAAAATTAAGTCAACAAGACTGTAAGCATAACATTATATTTTTCCTAACATATACCTATCTGTAACAAATATGGTTATAAAGCAAACAGAGAAAAGCTGAAAAACTATACATCTATTAATATAGAAGGGGTACTGTTAGAAGAACTCGTAAAATAAAACACCCATATCCCCCTTAACCAAGATTAGGCAAATGAAAATTTCAATACTTCCCAAGAATTTCAAATTTTGAAACATATATTGTACTAACTACAATGTTTGCAAGTTGGTGAAAGCTGCAGGTGTTGGATGAGAAGGATCAGTGGACATGCTAAAACTGTATGGTAAAGTCGAGAAACACTATTGCCATGTTTGCTTCCATTCTCTGTAAAGTGGTTTTAGACACCAAGACTTTTTAGAATTTTTTCCATTCAGTACTATGTTCAAATTTGTCCTATGGAGGTAGCCATCTTGGATTTCTGATTCGCACTGAAGTATAAATTTTCCCATGGAATCATCTAAGAAACATTACGACAAGATTAAAGTTCTGTCAAGCATGTAGTTTCTAAGATTCTGATTGGTAATACAGGGATTATGCTTAACTTTTTTCAATCAGGGACAACTGGGCTACTAAATTTTGAAAGATACGGGGTCCAACTTTTTAACCTAAATAACTGCTTAGTACATATTGAGTAAGTGCTTATCCTACTTGAGCATGCCACCAGTGACCGAGTTCACCCTTAATTTTAACGATGACCAAGTTATTCTTTCTTGTTCTGTGTTGAAATACGTTGGATGTCTTTTTGACTATTGATGGTGTGTCAGAATATTTTTATCAATTTCAATCTTAGTATCAGAAACTTTTTATCAACTTAACAACTAAGATTGTTCAAATTTCAGCCAATCAGAAAATCATTTGCCCTCACAACCATGTTGAATTTCCAATCTACACCTAAAGTATACTCTTTAAGGAGGACTGTCCATGGAGTTTGCTTCCAATCCATCAAGTCATTTAAGAAAAGAAGATGGAAATATGAAAAGTTAATGACGATACTGATGGGTGCAAAGTGATGGCAATAGTGAACATGACCTTTGTAGTCATGAGCTAAAAATTTAAAATATTCTGGGTTTATTTTGTAACCAACTCAACAAAACTCATTGTCAGAGAATAAAGGAAGCGTACATAATGATTAGATCTTTTGAGAAAAAAGTCCAACATTATGTCACAAACACTGTAAAGAGTGAGAACTAAGATGAAACATTTGAGTGTGATATTATCATGTTTTCAGCAGTTTTTCAGCTTATCATTTCTCCATTGCTGAGTACTAAATCACGCTGTAGAGGTGACTGGCTGTGATAATGTGCACAGGTGAATCCACTACCTAGATCATTCAGCTTCCTGGACCCCATGATGTCATTTGGAAACTGAAGTATATTTTATACAAAATGTAAAAAAACTAAAGGTTCATCTGAGCCTGCATCACTCCAGTGGTTAAAATCTCACCAACTGTAAGAAACTGAAATGTCATTTTGAATTCTGATCTGCATACATGGCTTCAATGTAATTGTTTTAGTTGTTCCAAACAGACCTTTTTTAGTGCATTATCCATTTGGTGCAATTAACTATGTTCCATGGTGGTGGCAATCTTTTAATTCCAATTGGTTTAAAAAACACAAATTGGTAAGGGATCACTAAATGATCATTCATGAACAGTTAAACTGTTTCAGTTTGACCATCCAAGGCAAATATTCTGCAAAGCAACATTTTTAATCATATATTCGCCTTTCAGCTCTACGTCAATATTAAGATAGCTTGTTCAAAGAGTTGACACAAACTTGGGCATGTTGGGTTGTTGTCTAATGAACATAATCAAAATTGGCAATTTATACAAAACACAGTGTGACATATTTAATATAACTAATTCCCAGAAGAAAGAACACAATCAGCAAAATTATTATCAACCACAGACACTTGTTTATGATAAAATTTCTGGAAAGTTCCTGCTGAAGCCCAGTTGGCGGTGGAAAGAATGTCCTTCATGGAACACCCGGCTGCTAAAGCCGCAGACGTGGAAGCTCCTCTAAATGAGTGTGCCTTAAAGGTTGAAATATCCACTCCCGACAGTGTTAATACTGTTTTAAGCCATCTGGCTAAAGTACTTGTTGAAACTTTCGAAAAGTTCACGAACGAAATAAATAAATATGTGGATTTCCTGAGCTTCCTAGTACATACAATATATCTACGCAAAGTTCGAATGACACATAACTCTGGTTTATCATACTGCTTCAGCACTACGTTAGGAAGATTGTTTCCCGGTCTTGTTGTCTTCAAAATATCATGAATATGAAAAACATAAGTCGTTCTATCGGAACTGTAACTTAGAAACTTTAAATCCATAGCAGATAAAGTTTGTGCCCTGGAGGCGGTTATCAGTGCAACAAGTGTAACAAGCTTCAATGTTAACAGTTTTAAAGACAAATCCTCCAATGGATACAATGTACTCAAGTATTTTAAAACTAATCCTACATCCCATGTAAAGTTATACCGCGCTCTCGGTGGTTTCAAATTAAAACAACCTGTCATCATTCTCGACAGCAAAGTAAAATGTTTAAAATCAACTCCAAAAAATATCAAGGTCTGAGAAAGCATAGACTTCACTGTATTCAACACCGAATAAGATGCACCGGCTAAACGTAAACAGTTAATGTAATCCAAAATTAACGTTTCAGACGGATGAAGGGGATCTTTCTCCCTTTTATAACACCAAATAATGTACTTTTTCCATGCCATTTGGTATTGTCTGATAGTTCCAGGTCGCCATGACTTGGCGATAACATCTGTAGATTCCTCTGAAACTCCGAGATCAATAAGTCTTTTCCGGATACAACACATCCTATCAAATGCATCTTTGAACGTAAAGGGTGAAGCTCTCCTGAGTGAGGCATCTGTAGCAAGTCTCTGTGTTGTGGAAGCCTAGCTGGCAAAGAAATTAAAATTGACATTAATAAAGGAAACCAGTTCTGTGTTGGCCAAAATGGTGCAACTAATACAGCTCTATCTACTTTGTCACAAATTATCTTTTGTACTATTTTCCCAATCAGATTAAAAGGGGGAAAAATATATGGCGTATACAAAGACCAAGGAAATGTAAAAGCGTCTGTATTACTAGCCTGTGGATCATACGACCACGACACAAAAACGGGCAATTGATGATTTAATCGGGAGGCAAAAAGGTCAATATCTGGACTAATACAGAAATGTTTACAAATTCTGGAAAATATATCAGGCTTTAATTGCCATTCTTTCGAATCTGAAAAGTTTCTTGACATTTTATCAGCAGAAAAATTTTCAACTCCCGGAATATACTGAGCTGTAATAAATAAGCTCCTTTCAAAACACCAATTCCAAATTTCAATAGCCAATTTATCCAGTAAAACTGAAGACATTCCACCCATGTCATTAATATATGCAACAGCAGTCACATTATCTGATTTGATACCAATATGTAAATTAGACTCTTTATTAAAAAATGACTTGAGGGAAAACCATATAGCTAATAGCTCTAAATAATTAATATGGTTTAAAGACTCTTCAGAAGACCATCTTCCTCCTGCACATTTATCACCATACTTTGTACCCCAACCAAGCAGGGAAGCATCAGATTCGATCCAACAATCAATAGCTTGAGGTCTTATTGGTTTGCCATTCACTACATCCAAATTCTGAACCCACCATTGTATCTCAGCTTTAGAATCATGAGACAATGTAATGTCTGCATCAAAATTTTTTGCATTTAATTGAAGAGCCAAGACCTTTTCTCTTTCTAATGTTCTATAATGTAATTTGCCAACAGCAACAGCATAACTTGCATGTACTACCAAGCCAATAAAAGACGATAAACATCTTATTGTTATTTTGACTTTATCTAGTATTGAATTTCCAAAAGAAACAATTTTATCCAGTTTCTCTGGTGTAAGAAAAACCATGAATAGCTCTGAATCAAGAATCAATCCAAAAAATACTATTCTTTTTGTTGGGACTAAAACAGACTTTTTAAAATTGATGTTAAAGCCTAAATCCTCAAGCATCCTAACCATGTCTGTTGTGTTCTTCAAACACACATCAAAATCTTGATTCATATTCAAAGAGTCATCTATGTAATACATGCATTTTATTCCATGTTGTCTGAAATAAGAATAAACCGGCTTAAGAACTTTCGTGAACACTCGAGGGGCAGAAGCCAGGCCAAAACATAAGACTTGAAATTCGAATAATTCACCTTTCCAGGTGAATCTTAAAAAATGTCTACAAGACTCATGAATTCCAATACTGAAGTAAGCATCAGTCAGATCAATGGAACATAAATAATCATCCTTTTGAATCAGGTCAAAAACAAAAGTAAGATTTTCTTGCTTAAAATGATAATATTTCACATAATCATTCAACTGCTTAAGATTTATAACTGGTCTTTTAGAACCATCTTTTTTAGAAACCAAAAAGATGTTAGAGACAAATTGATCAACTCGTGGTGCTGCTCTTTTTACAGCACCCTTATCTAATAATTTCTGAACTTCCAACGAAACAATATTTGCTTCATCTTCTGCAAAAGAAATTTCTTTTATCAGAAATCTTTGGGTAGGTTTTGTACAAAATTCTATTTCATAGCCAAATTCTACTGTATTCAAAATCCATTGATCTGACGTAATTTTTCTCCATGCTAAGGGATTAAGATTTCTCACCTTAGCAATAGAAGAATTTAATATCGTCCACGTCTTCCCATCTGTCTTGGGTTCCCTCTGTAGCCCTGGCCTCGTCCTCTTTCTTGGTTGCCCTGCTTGAAACTGTAAGCAGGGCCCTTGGAGTTTAAATCCCTATTACCACCATAACCAGAATTACCAAATGAACCAGGTGTAAAACCATGGTTCCCAGAAAACTTTTTCTTCATAAATTTAGGATGACCAATAGGTATTTTAAGGGGGTCACCTAATTCCTTCACTTTCTTCATACCATCAACTCCAAATAAGAAAGTATCCACCTCTACATCGGAATTACAAATAGGCCTATATCTATCATTCAAAAAAGGTCTCATGTTGACCCTTCTCTTTTGAGAAATAGCCAGAAAACTGTGTCCTAGAAGACTAAAGGCATCTGACAAAAGCATCTTAGCCTTAACAGAATCAAAGGGTTCTTTAGACCCACACATATCCGCCAACTGAACCAACGGAATTAAACCTGATGCAAAGAACTTTTGTACTTCCTGCATTCTTATATCAACTTCACGGGCCGTCTTGCAAATAGCAGACCAAACTTCTTTGTTCACCTTCGGAACACCGAGATTCTTGCAATTTTCAGGTCTAAAATATTTATCAGACACAGCTTTAATAAGATCTTTATTAGACCTTTTGGTGAGAGCAGCATCAATTGCTTCAGCTAACCCTGGTGAAATTGTAGGACCAACTTTCTCCTCAGTCTGTAATTGTGGTAAAATCCACGTATCATGAATGTCATTAGTCACAGACTTGTCATTAGTATGAACATTATCATTTACAGCCTCAGCATTAGCTGGATTAACATTAAATTCTGTAGAATTAGCGTTAAAGGCATCAGAAAATCCTTGTACAGGGTCAAAAGAATTGTTTGTACTAGACGTATCTATATTAGCCTGGTCAAAACCTTCGAAATACTCATCATAATCTAAACTCTCATTCAAATTAGGTGTCAAAGACACAATCTGCCTTGAAAGATCAACATTACTGTTCTGACCAACAGATACAGAAGCAGGATTACCAGACTGAGTCTGAGAAACAGAACTATCACTAGGAGGCCTAGTCACTGTGCAAGTGGGACCCTTAGGCTTAGCTTTACATGTAGCAGTAGGACCAGACGACCCGTCTTGGCCTGAAACTTCACTTGTATTAGCTTGTATATTAGAGGCTGCCGTAGTATTGGCGTTCATATTAGAAACAAGAGACTGAACAAGATTTGTAAGACCAGCTATATTCTGGCTCATGAGGGAAATACCCATCTGGTCCTTTAACTCATCGACCTCCTGTGTCGAGTATTTACAACTTTTTGGCTTAGAAACATTTGCTTTAGCTGTACTTTTTCTTTTAACAGCTTTACTGGGGTTTACCTTACTACATTTAGCTGAAGCTTTCTCACTTTCAGCGGTAAACTTTACTACCGAATCAGATCTCTGGGACTGTTTACTCAAACTAGCCCTTGTTTTGCCTTTAATTTTATCGAACTTGTCATCAAGCACATCTTGACCAATATCGTCATTTCCCGACTCTCCGTCATTTAACAACAAAATGTCTTCAATTATGTTGTCGGCCATAGTAATGATACAAAATGTCCCCACCACGTGGTAGACAAAAAGGCCGTTCTATAGAAGTGTCCAACAATGTACGTTGTAACACAAAAGCCTCAGAAAATTAACCAAATTTGCCAAAAAATAAAAGTGAAGTTTCCCAAACGACGTTCTAGGTAAACTCACCGTAAATTTCTAGAAGTGTGCACAAAAGCCAAAACGTGCACCCTTCACCGCTCTAAAAGTAAGAATGACGAGTTCAATGGCCGCACCTGTTTATATACTTAGGTCAAGGTCACACTGACCAGCCAGCTGTGAATCAGCTGATAGACGTATTTTTCTTTCTTTAAATAGAGTTAG
>JAOXYJ010235547.1:0-10167 GCA_028566555.1 Lithophaga nigra | reverse complement strand
GCCGCAGTAAAGGGTCCCATTTTTAAGATCCCGCTGTCTTGAACAGGGTCATAATTTTCATGCAATTGTCCAGAACATCGTCACAATCGGGCAGTGGACAGTAGATCCGTAAAATTATACAATCAACTTATGACATGGCGATACTACTATACATATACCATAGAATCCTGCATGAATCGAACTGCAATTGAAGCATTCTTTTGTACTAGTATAGTTTTTAATTTTCTCTGTAGTTTTGGTGTGCAGAACAGGGTACCATTTTGTCAAGGAGTTGGTACAAAACAGGGTATGATTTTTGATTTTGTTTGTCTTGAACAGGGTCAGTTTTGACAAGGGCAATCGGCACAAGTACACTCAAAATATTGGCAAGTAGCCCCCCAAACCGGGGTCTAACAGAATTGTCTTGGGGCAAGGTAATTGGACAGTAATTTCTGTGGTGAAAATAACTTATTTTTTATTACCTGTACTATCTTTTTGTTTGATAAACATACAATACAGTTGAAAAAGGAGCTTTATATTGTTTACTAATCTTTTTTTCTGTCATTTCAGCTGAAATTTATCCTAAAATCAGGATATTCAAACAGGCATATCATACGAAAGTCTTTCAGAGTTACTTCCCCTAATTTTTTTTTTACAATTTCTAAAAGAGAGTCTGCATCATTTATATTGATCGATACTTGTTGAAGTTTTAAGGTGGAAATATTCAAAAATATGTTTAAAGTTTATAAAGAACCTATTTAAATAAATACAAGAAGATATATAAAATTAAAAATTTGCCTGTAATATAAAATACTTAGACCTTTTTTATATCAATACTTCATATTATATATTTATACTACATCATATATATATTCTTTTGGGTAATTATTCTATATAATATTTATGCTTAAAATATTAAAATCAGTTTGGGTAGTCAAAAAGTAAGAAAACAAAATCCGAATGAAAGACATTTAATAAAGTTGAGCTTACATCTGGTAATATAGATTGAGAACAAACAATGCAGAAATATTATATACACTATCAACCCTTAACTAAAGCAACAAAAAGAAAGATCATATGAAGTTGACATGGCCTGACTTGGTACATGCATAATACAGAATTATGCGCATTAAAAAATGTCGATAAAATATCTCCAGTTTTGAGACCAAAACTCCAGCTGAAAATTTTAAAATCTCCAGTTGTCACAGAACAACTCTGTCACAGGTATGAAATTTATAATGTTTATCTTACAGATTTTAAAAAAATACTGGTAATTTATGTATTTTCTTGAACACAGCAGCAAACTCAGACCTGTTCTTGCTATTGCATATTATGATGGTTTGCTGGTTCCATACACCATACACAAATAGTTGTTGAGGACCAGCCCGTCAAATACAAACCACACCTGCTTCATGGAGGAATACTTGTTTGACACAAACTTATAAACTAAAGTATGGATTTGATGAAATATGGTTTCTCAAATTCTTAATTACAATCCAAAATGAAATGGACACAGGTTACAAAATTTGCCAGAGCCAGTGTATATAACAATTCATATAAGAACTATCAATATTTCGCAGTGACTTGTTAAACTTTTTAAATGCATGGGATGCCTTTATCCAAGACCAAATAAATAGTAACATCAAATCGATCAATTAAAATTCAGAAGTTTCTGCAATATTTTTGGACAATTTTGCAAGTGACAATCAAATTAGGACAAGTAAGTTCCGGAAATCACTTGTCCGATGGGACAAGTTAAAAAAATTGTTACTGTAGAGCCCTTTACACACATTTAAGTAGAAAGTTTAGTAAAAACCACATTTTAGGGGACAATCATTTGATTTGGGGGGTTGGGGTGCTATGAAAATTTCAGATCTGTTTACTCATTCTGAATGAGCTCCGTATTTTCAAGACGGTCCATATTATTCACCTTTTATCCATAATTAGGTTCAATCTTGATCTTTATATTTTTTAACAAGAATCGAAACATGAAAATATTTTTTTGTCATATACATGTAATCGTATTTTTCATGAATTTTAATTTCACTCAATGTCATGTCATGTCAGACATGCTGACAATTGAAAACGTTCCCAGATATCAATTCTTAATCAGACAAACGCTCAACGATAATTGAAATTTTGTTCTAATCAAGCGCTTTGCTGATAGCTAGGAAAAGATCAGTTTTGGACACGGTAATGAATTTTTTTCTGGATTGGCTCGTCTCTGTAAAATTTGAACCTGTAATTGTAATCCGTATTTTCATTAAAAAGCCCGAGGAAAATACAGAAAATCTGTACAAGTAAACAGCTCTGGATTTTGTAAATAAATATTTTGACCCTGATTTTTATGGAAATAAAAAATTTGATCCTCACACTGAAGAAAAAAATAATTTATTGGCCTCAGTTTCCCTCCATCTGCACTCAGATCATGGCTTATATGGAAATAATATATTTTCTTTGGCTTCGTTGAAAAAATAATTTAACGAAAACAGTTGAAAATAAATAATTTGATCCACAAAAGTCTTCCAAGCTCCCCTCTCCCCGAAAACCAAATGGTCATCCCCTTTAGGCTGGCCAACCACTTCCTTAACAGGAAGTCAGTGGTTTGGAGATATTTTGTTGAAAAGAAAAATTATGCCGTTAAAATAACTTAATAAATTCTATACAAAATGTACCTTGTCAATTTGTGAAAAAATGTTTTAGCCATTAGACTAATTACTGCACATAATTCTCAATTTCTCATCATCATAGCTGGATTTAGAGGTGGGCCTGGGCCTCCCCCCCGCTTTTTCAGCCAAAAATTGTGGGTTTTTTTAGTACATTTTTCAGATTTTTTACAGCAGGGCCTCCCTTACAGGCAAAATTTTTCGGCGGCCCCACTTCTGAAAATCCTGGATCCGCCACTGATCATCATCATCCCCAAACTCAGACATTCCTCTTTAAAATTTTGTCATCCCTCACCAAATTGTTATGGGGTACGGCATATTTCACCTGTCCATCAATACAGTTACAATGTACGTTAAAGGTCCAGTTATATTAAACTCTGTTTCAGTTCCTTTAAATAATAGAAATATGTCTCGTATTTCATTATTATTCATCAAAATTTGACCAAAATTTGTCTGTGTGTTCAGACTGTTGGTACGTGACAAAATCTTAAAGCAGATGTAATAAACATTTTGGAGCTTTTTCTCTGCTCATGTGAAAAAATGGTCATTTTCAATCAACAGGTAAAATAATTAAGTCCAGCTTTAGGGATAGCAGTATGAATGGTTTAATCCAATTTAATCTGTGCACCTTGCGGCAAAGGGTAGCTAATTAGTGGACAGAATTACCTTTATCCTGACCATCCCTATTAAAAGGAAAAGTTCAAGAATCAATGCCCGTTAATTAACATGGAAAACTTTTTAAAATTGAATATTTTAATAATGAAAACAGTTTGGGAAAAAATTGAAATGGCATCAAAAGTGTATAGTCCTTATAAAACCTCTGTCAAATTACCGAAGTTTTCGATAGGGTAATAAATGCACAGGACCATCAAATCCATTATTTAAATGAACTGAAACAGAGTTTAAGGCTTATTAGCATGTTCGGTATCAATGATATCTGGCAGTGCATACATCTTGGAGAGTGACAAGAGTCTGACACTGGCTACATGTCCCATTCATGAATACATGTATATATACAGACCCTGATCAAAACGACAATATTCCTTTTCAGCAAGTCAGTGTTATGCACACAGTCATAATATTTACTGTACAAAATGTTCCGACCTACCATTCCCTATGTTTTATAAGTAACTGAGCATAATTACAAACAAAAATGTATATTTATTGACGATTATTCTCCATACAAGAAAAATACAGGTGTAGCAAAGTGTTTCATCTTCTTAGATCACAAAACCAGCAAAATCTTTTATGTCTTTGATACACTGTAATTACATGAAGTTCGAAGCAAAAAAATGTGGTACTGTTTTATTACATGTAATTTGTCACAACCCGTCTTTTACTGATGGCTGGTGACACAAATGGCACATACAATGTATACTTGTATGAACATTCAATATCAAAGATTATCATTATCCCATAGCAAACCTAACATGGTCCCCGCAAAATAAGTCATTAAACAGTACAAATGCTATTGTTCAATGGACTCCGACAATGAAAAGTTTTCAGTGTATATCTAGCAGGAATTTTTTTCACATACATATTTATTTAAATTTCTTCTTTAAATACCCCCAAATCAGTCTTCACGATTAACCACAAGCCCGATGGCCCAGGCCAGTAAAAATTCAGTCGTGCCAGTGAAAAGTTCCTTATATATCCTTTATAAAACAAGAAAAATATCATGAAATTGTAATTTCGGGCCAGTTAACCAAAAAGTTTTTCGTGAAGACTGCCAAATATGTTTTCCACTTATTTTCAAGGCCAGGCAAAATTGTCTTGTGTCAGAACAAATAGCCTAGACTCAAAGTTCCGTCCCCGAATCAATAGCCTAGGCAATTTGGTCCATGCGGAACAGCTGGCAGCCAGACTATTCAGCCTTATACACCAATATATATGACAATACACGTCAAATAAAACAACCGAACAGATTCGATGTTCTGAAAGGAAAAGTCCTGAGGCCAAAGTAAGGAAATTGTGTTGGGGTATCGTAGACCTGTGTGCCCAGGCCACAGGTGTGAACAGTTCAGTTTTACTTCGTTTATGTCAACCTTTAAGTTCCTCAATCATACCAGTTATTACCATGCAATTACACCTTTTATTATGTTTATTATTTTATTAATTCCAGAGACATATAATGCCATTGTATTATATGTCTCTGTTAATTCTTTGTGATTTATTGTAATTATACTGCTCTTTATGGGTTCCGTGATTGGAAATAAAATATTTTGTATTGTATTGTGGAGTTTTGATCAACTTTGTCAAGGAATCTTAGATTTTGTAAGTCCTCGTTACAGTATTCTTGCTTACAATGTGCGTAAAATATGTTGTAGTTTTGTTGGAACTTGTTAACTCTTCGATTCTTACCTCTGAATTCGTGTAATTTATCCAAATTCTACAAAAGATGACCACGTAACAAGCACCTTGCTGTGGGACTTCTTCAGTGTCGGGGAAAGCATGTCGATGACACAGATCTCCGTATTTGGGCATGGTGGGTGGAGCTTACCGCTTGCCTGACGACGGCGAAAATCAGGCTTTCCATCAAAATGAACAGTAGTTTGTTGTGGAAAACGAGCGTTTCGATACCTTATGTTAAATTCCTTCATAGGACAACATCAATTTTATTTCACATCGTGCTGAATAAAGTCGAAATTGAGAAGTTATGTCTGGACGCGGGTTTGGTGGTTGCCATGTACGACGTTATGACGTCAAATAATATACAGAGTTATCTCCGCTTGACCCAAAGCAAACGAAACTGCATTAACATACCCGCGAATGGCGTACCCAACAGTGAGGTGTTACGTCTATGAACATTTCAGAAAGGAAGAAATTTGATACTTACAAATTGAACAGTGCAGTCATTTGATCAAAGATTCCTTGCGGTAGAGTTGTTAACTGATTGTTCGCAAGATTCCTAAAATAAAGTAATGATATTATAAACTACAGAAAGAAACTATCCTTGAAATGTCAAACGATCATATGATTGAAATGCAAATTAATTTCTCATAATACAAGGAATTCTAATACAAATGTCTGGAGTAATGCTACAAAGTAAATCTACAAATGTCATTTTGCAGCTCATATAACATATAGCTGGGACAATTTATTATATCTGCTATATCCTTTTACTGTAAATGCAAACAGTCATACTACTCAAGTATGCATTATTCATTGTAAATCAGGCAAACTAATAAAATATCTGCCAGCCAATAATGTATAAATATGCAAGATGTAATAAAATCATACGGTAATAATCATCGACCTGAATCTCAATTTTATCACGGCCTGTATAAAGGTAAACTATTAAATCCAGCGGCAATTGAGAAACTAAGAACATTCATACTGACAGATGATAAAGAAGTGTCAGCTGATCAAAGATATCTTGCAGCAGTGATGTTAATTGTAAAAACGCCACAATAAAGTATCATATTTAAAACTGCTAGAAGTAAGTATCGGTAAAATGGTAAACGGTCATAGTATTAGAGTACCGAAAAACATCTTGAATGAGGAAATTCTAATGCAGAAATCTCCGGATTTAATAAACCATATGATCTTTACATTATTATTATGCCTTGCTTTTGGATTCCTAACTTTCAATTTTTCGGCTTTTATTTTATCATACAGATATATTACTTCAAACAGAAAACCTAATAACGAAATATCGAAACCTGTTATAACATGTAGTTAAGGAATAATTATTTCTGTTATGTATTGTTACACTGGAAGTTTGTATTTGCTGTGTTTTGTCTATATTGGCCAAAATACGGGTATTTTAGTAGAAAAAAAGTAATGGTAACTTCGATGGGAAAACATTTCGCAGTGTTATTGTATTTAAATATATAACTAACAATAAATGTGACCATTATGTTTTATTTTTCTACTTCTCTGTTTAATGATCGACTTATTTGTATATACTGAAGTTTCTGGTTCCAAATATATACAACAATCGGAACACATCCAGAGCACCTGAGTGGACCTCATGTTTTTTGTTGCTCATCCTCGTTTTTAGTTTTTCTTGTAGTGTCTTTCATATTTGTCTGTGTGTATTTGTCTTAATCCGGATTTTGTCTACGTCCTTTGATTGATGATTTTTGTAGTTCACCCTTCGGTTTTCTTACCTTTTCTTTGACCATTTTTAATGAAACTATTTCACCGTATATTTTCAAGAAGAATATGAAAGATTCTACATAGTGTCAAAAGTTTAATTCTTATTGTACATTAATCAATAAAATTATCATATATTAATTAGTTAATTAATTATTGCTGTGTTGGCGATTTGAATAGTATTTGTAGGTGTATGAGTGACGGTGTTTGGTTTATAGTGTATGAGGCATCTTGTGCTTAACGCATAATCGCTACTCTGATCATTTTGTCATGTAATACAAAAGTACTTAATTTAAAACATAATTGATCTTATGAAATAAAGCATTTATTTTTATAATTTATCTGTAAAATTATGAATTATGAGAAATCAGTATTAAGGTAAGATGATTATAATCTGCTGATTATAAAGTCTTCAAAATGAAGATCTATGATCATCCTTTTTGACATATATTTTGTGCAGTTTCCAAGCCGATGTATTCACGGATGAACCTCAGGGACAAACGCCTATAGTGCACTGAATAGGTCTTCGCATGCCATATAAGCACGCATATTTAGTTTTGAAGTGGGACCCGTTACTGCTTTTGAGATAAATTAAACGAGAGGTAGAGGTGACCCCAGAGACAACCACAAATAGAACTAGAATACACTGAATAGGTCTTGTCAGGAAAATGAAGGAAATATATGATTTAGAGGTGTGATCTGCACTGTTTTCTAGACAATTCATGATTATTGACTTCAGGGGGTTGGTTTGACCCCAAGGACAAAACTCTATTGTGCACTTAATAGGATTGTCATGGAAAATAAGAATAGATATGGATTTGGGGTGGGGATGTATACTGTTTTCAGGATAAGCAATAATAACGGATATGATGGGGGTGGGTTGTCCCCTGGGAATAAGCATCTATAGTGCGCTGAATAGGTCTTGTTATCCCCTATTAAGAATGTATATGATTTAAGGGTTGGGATATGTACCGTTTTTGAAATTATTTATAATATTTGACATGATCCCCCAAGAACAAATTCATGCAGAGCATTGAATAGATCCTATATACAAATAACAGTATATATGGTTTCAAGATGAGGATCTGTACCGTTTTCGAGGTAATCAACAATGACAAATATGACGGGTGGAGGATGTTCTTTAGGGACAAACATCAACAGTGCATGTAAAAGGTCATATAATAATATGCAAATAATAACATACATATTTAAGGGGTGGGAATCTGTACCATTTTCAAGATAAAATCATTATTACTGGCTTGAGGGGGGTGTGGATGACCCCTGAGGACAAAACCCTACAGTACCTAAATAGCTGTTATGATGGCAAATAAGAATATATACAGTAATAGAGTATGGACCTTTATAGTTTCTGAGATATTTTAAAATTACTGATTTGAGAGGGACAGGAACGATCCTTGGCGATAAAATCATTTACTGCACTAAAACCTTTTTGGCCGAGGAAAAGAGTGATATTTAATGTGTTGGTACCATATGATGTCCTCTTAATGTATTTTTATTGAAAGCTCAAAATCTTATTTTCCCATAGAGTTTTGAAACCCAAAAATGTACCTGAACTCTCCCAATCTAAACATTTAAAGCTTTATATACAACTAGGAACATGCCCCTACTATACTATTAAGCATTGGTAACATTCTGCATACGGCTTCTGAGAACTACTGCGGACTAGTTCAGGTGTTAGAAATAAGAGGGAAGAAGGAATGATAATAATAATAACTAAAATTGCCATTGAAAGCAAAAGTTAATGTCCTGAACATCGTGGATACCATGGAAACGGCGGCCATTTTGAAACGTAAAAACAATAAGTCGCCAAACTGTTTAATTAAAACTTACAATCTGCCTATGTGCAAGCCTCCCAAACGGAGACATCCATATCTGTCAACAAAAAAATCCCCCTCCCGATAGTAAAGTTGTAATAGCATTCAACTCGTTTTTTCCTCAGGAATAAGAGAATACATGGTTCAGTGGTGGGGATCTCAACCTTTTCTAAGATTATTCAATGTTATTTTTGTAAAAGAGGTAAGGAATAACCTATGTGGATTGGACAGATATTGCATTCAACTCATGTTGTTATCAGGAATAAGAAAATATGTGGTTTAAAGGTGGCAATCTCAACCAATTCTAAGAATTTTAAAAGTTACTGGTGTGAAGGTGTTTGGATATACCCCGCGGAAATTAAACATTTATTGCATTCAACTCATCTTGTCATTGGCATTATGAAGAGGTATGGTTTAGGGTTCGGATCTCCGAGTTTAATTGGAATTACTGATGTCAATGGTGTGCGCATCACCCCTTCCACTTTGACGATAGGCATAAACTGCATGAGTCATTTTACATGAAGCAAGGAATAATCCTGTGAAGATTCATGGTGGTCTCTTCATAAATAATGGAGATATTAGCAATTTCCAGCTCTTTATCTTGTTTGGTTTCTATGGCAAGGCGGCCATTTTGAAAATTCTAAATGTGTCTTGCACATTTACCCAGGATTATGGTCATCTTTCCTATGAAGTTTCATCAAGATTGGTCAAGAAGTCTCTGGGTAATGAGCCGGACAAATTTAGGTCAGTTCTTTAATCTTGTTAGATTTCCATAGCAGTGGCGGCCATATTGAAAATTTAAATGCTTCTTGAACATCTTTCCTACGTCATCGTCGTTTTTATAAAGTTTCCTCAAGATTGGTAAAGTAGTCTCTGAGGAATGAGCCAGACAAAATAAGGTGAAAGAAAGAAAGGAAAAAGAAAAGAAATAATAATAATAACAAAGAAACGGGACAATATGTCACCCGACTTTCGTTCGTGATGATATAACTAGAATTCCCAATACAGGTAATAGCTAATGCCATCCCGAACATTGTTGTTGTTGTTGTCTTAGAAGCGGAGCCATTTTGAATTACAAAAACAGCAAGTCTCCAAATTTTGTTTGAGGGACTTAATGAAAACTTTTACAGGTCTCCCAATCGGAGGCATCAATAATTTTTTAACATAGAACATGCCCCGTTCTGAAGTTATTGTCATCAGGAATAAGAAAATATATAGTTCAGGGGTGAGAATTTCAACCGTTTCTAAGACGGTTCAAGGCTATTGATGTGAACGGGATGAGGAATAACCCTAGCTAAGTGATAAGACAAATGTTTTATTTAATTCGTGTTTCATCAGGTATAAGAAGAGATATGGTTTACCGGTGGAGATCGCAACAGTTTCTAAATCTGTTAAAGATAATTGGTGTGAATATTGTTTGGAATAAATAACACTGATTGATTAGAGAAATATTGCTGCAACTCTTTGTGTCTTCAGAAGTAAGGAAACTAGAGCTGTCGGCAAAGCCAGACCAATACCCCCGCATTTGCATTTTAGTTGTTGCACAGCAGCACATTGAAATTCAGTATCAAGACATGTCATTGAGAATT
>JAOXYJ010235437.1:0-10170 GCA_028566555.1 Lithophaga nigra | reverse complement strand
CCAGAATTGGGAAAATTCAGTTCTGGAATACCCAGAATTGTTGATACAATTCTAGTATCAGAATTAGTACCAGAATTATGCAATTCTGGTAATACCAGAATCGCGGTTGCCATCTACACTTAATCCTTGACTTAAATATAGACAATGGTCTGTCATAAATCATTAAATGAGCTCTATTTCTGGTTAGGGTCTCAGAGAATTAGGAAGCAAACAGTAGTCTGTTGAAAATGATGAAAGCGGTCTGTTGTAAATTTTAAAATATGCTACAGTTTCGGTTAGTGTTTCATGTTAAAATTCGTACATACAATGGTGTGTTTTAAATCATGAAATCATCTCCGTTTTTGGTGACGGAGCCATGTTTTAACTTGGCTAAACAGTGGTCTATTGTAAATCATAAAATGAGCTCTATTTTGGCAGTGGTCCAAGGAAAGGCCTTAAAATGTAAAACTTAACCAGATTTGCGACGGGACTAAGGTAGCACTATATATCCTTCTAACATCCGTTTTACATCCGTTGCAGGCATAAAAAGTAGATTTGAGCATAAAAAATATGTAAAATCTGTGAGATATTCTGATGATTTTTCAATGTTGGTTTTATAATTATATGAGGACAATAAACGCTAAATTGTATTTGAAAAAGGTGAAGAATCGAAATTCTTTTTCTCAGAAGCTGATGTTCTACCCATCGTATTCTGAATACTTGAAGTGGTAGTTTAATGTATACACATTCTATAAAAATGGAACTGTATTAAGAAGATCCAATAATGCCACACACTGATCAAACCCATACTTTATTTCCATATTACCTATTTTTTCAATAATTTAAGAAATATTATTTGATTTCTGTGAAAAATTATTTTCAAAGTATAAAATTCTGTAAAATCTGTGAGATGTACCTACATTTTGCATTATATTATCCACCTAAAACAATAAGCGAAAAAAAATTAAAAGAACCGCAAATGTAATATAACCGTTTTACAGGAATGCAAATTTTCAACTATCCTATATCGAATCGCTTGTTAGGGAGAAAAAGATAAATCTATCTTGACCCCAAGTAAGGAAGACAGAAAATACATAGTTTACAAGCTTCAAATTCAATATAAAATGATGAATACTAAGATTAGTATATATCTAAGCACATACCTTCTGATATTAACAGGGATTGACAAAACTGTAAAGCAGGAACAATAAGTGATGATCCATCTAATGAAGGAAGGCTTCCTTTATAAATAGATTTTATGATTAAATATAAGGAGTGTCCGCATGATATACTGAAACATAGCTTCACAAAAGAATTATATCTATGTTGCAGTCAAATGATTTTTTAAATAATTGCAAAGTTCGGTTTAATCTTCCCGAGGACTTTTAATTCTTTCAATATAGCAGTATCGAAAATCGAATTGAAACGAGTTATTGTTGATCTGCTTTGAAAGACATCTGCAAGGTGAATGAAAAAAAGTTTTCGTGAAAAATATATATAGGATGCAAGTTGGAATTTGGTACGACAGCGAACGTTTTGAACAAAATGTTTCTCATGACAAATAATTCTCAGTTTGATATACAGACACAGATGGGCTGGAGGCATTAGGACGAGGCAGCCGTCATCAGCTTTCAAAATAATAGTTCAGTCTTCTGAGAAGACTACCTAGAAATTCTAAAGTATTCACACGTAAGAAAGGTTTTGAAGCATCAGTAATTTTGATCTTAACTACAGAAGTAAATATTTTTCAAGTTAACCAAGTACTAATAGAGTTTAAGGAACAACCTCAAACATTCCTGAAAATTAATTTAAGTTCAAGTTATTTGGAAATATTCTATATCCTTCAAAGATGGTCGCTGATGTCTTCCATACTGAATATCCGATCTGATCGATCAACATGAACCTAAAAGTAGACCATCTCTAGATCGTTACATTTTATATTTAACAAGTGTTTCGAACTAGGCTAACAGTATATTAAATGTAAATTTACACAGTTTGATGAACAAAATAACTACTATAACGGTTTTAAATTGCCTATGATTGTTCCAAATATCGGGCATAATTTTGCCAATGGTCAATACAAAAGCTTTAAACGAAATTCTGGGGTTTTTATTATTAATCTTGCAAAAGACACCAAAAAGTTTACAGCACATGCATCTTGACAAGGATACAGAAATTTGGTAACATCAGAACTTTCGAAGTTAACCCTAACAGCAAACCCGAAATACACTCACTGGACATGAGTTCCCACTTGAAAATTTCTCAATATATTTCACATAAACACACATTTTTTCAATAATTTGTGCTGTATTTATTTCTTGACAGATTTTCATGAAATTTTTACGTTAAACTCAAAAATATCTCCGGTTTTTCTGGTAATTTTGAAATTAATCTGTAATTCATAACCTTGGAGAAATCATGATTTATAGACAAATTTTAATTTTTGTATTCACAAATTATATAGGCATATAAGGAATAATAATGTTAAAAATTAGTATCTCTGTTTAACTCATGAATTTTCTATACATTATGCTCATTAAAGTATAATTCAAAATTACAGTAAGAAACTGTGCACATTTTTAAGTTTAATGGTTTAAATTTAATGATAATCTCAACTGAAATGAGTTCCGGGTAACATTTTGAAAAAAAAGATGGTTTATATGAAATATATATTGAAAATTTCAAGCGGGAACTCATTTATGCCCTCTTACTGTACATTACAGGCTGAATCGCTCCACTCTAACGTTTTGTCGTTTGAAAGATCAAATTTGGATTTTCAATTCATTCATCATACGATAATAAACAGGGATAATTTCTTAAGAGGCATTCTGTGTAAGCATAAAAAAGTCTCAGATTTATGTAAAACGCTGCAAAAAATGTATTTTTTTATCAAGTTAAAATAAAAATGATATCTTAATAAGCACATGTTCCTTGTGTTGTCATGGCAACCAATATTAAAGCGTTTGGTCAAAAATGCTTATTTTGTTAACTTTGCTTTTGCTGTCACAATTAATCATTATTTCCCGCAATTCTTACTATGAAGTTTTTTTCAATTCAAAAGTGTCATTGTATATTTCTAATTTTGACAACCATAGAAATTTAAAAGGTTGACGCAAAAGTAACAGATTTTTTTTTTGTAAAACATGCCTCAATGTTGACAAAAGTGCAATTTTTATCAAAACACACTTTTTACCAATGTTTAAGACAAGTATGTAAAAATCCCAGCATAATAAAACCATCCCATGCACTGTTTTGATTTCAGCGGTGGCTTTAGAATGTTTACAGAAAAAAATGTTCATGGCTTTACTTTCAGTAGTTCTGTGCATTTTGGATTCCATTGCAACGAAGGTACTTCCATAATGAAGGTTATGATTGTGTCCTGAAAAGGTTCCTGATATGAATTGAAAATGTGAGGGTAATTGGAGACCAAGCTTTTCAAAGTCCTATAATAATTTTTATCCAAACAGAGAATACCTCTTAATATGCTTAAATTGGGAAATCATTTCTCATAGAAATATATTTAAAATTAAAGAATAAGACTTTTGCAAATGTAGTCCTCGTCCTAAATGTTGGAGGAAAAGGTTTGGATGAGGGGTAGAGAAACCTATTATCATTTCAGGTTAAAAGACCAGAACAATATTGGATATATCGACACAGCGTATGTATGATAGCTGTGTGTGAAAATTTGTTGCTATTACATTTTTTCTCTTTTTTTTGAAGGGGGTGTTTTTTGGGGTATTCTTAATAAATACATAATCAAACTTTACTTACAATTCTGCATATTTATAGCTGAATTCGATCTTTAAAAAAGAAAATTTGTCAGATCTCTGACACCCGGAGAAAGAAAGGGAAAAGCAGATCGCACAATTATTTAATTTTAATTAGATCATTCAATGTTCTGGTGTTACTTATTTTATAATTCTTATCATAATACCACTGAAATATTACGGAAGCAACACTCAATGAATCCTTGTGGAAGAACCTTGATCAAAACTTTATGAAGTACAAATTAAACTGTTTGTCCTGCAAATTTATAGTGTTCACCAGTAAGTACAGGTAGTACCACTGCTGTTATGGAAATTGAAAGGCAGGATAAAAACATCAGGGCAGGTGTACGCTTACAAGGAATACTACCTAATTAGCATTTATAAATATCATAATTTAAAATCAAATGAGTACTCAACACTATTTTATTGACATTTCTGATCAACAGTGAAGAGCAATTGTTCTAAAAAATAAATTTGCCACTTTGCCAGAAAGTCCTCTTCTGAAAACTATAGCGCCACTCATTTTACATCCAAACGCATTTAGAGACCACCTCATAAGTTCTAGACTAAGTTATAAATCACAGAAAACGCCACCCAACCACCTCTTTTAGATGAAGTGATATCCTGTGATTTATTCTGTTTTATACATGTTCTTGCCGATAAAAAATTAAATCAAATAAAGGTATGTATCCATTTGTGTTAAAATGTGCATACAAATGGCGTTCATTTTTTATTGGGAACAAGTGAGTGAATGAATATGTCTCAATACCAATTTAGCAATCTTTGATCTATATTACAACTGAAACAAATCTTATGGTATGATCAATATTCTGATATCTACTTGTACTAAACCATAATGCTGAGCTGTATTGTACAGTGTAGCTCACAAAAGTAACACTCAACAGTAGACATGTTGCCAAGCAGCAAACACATCATAATAACTCCCGGTTAACATAGTATTTACCCTGCCTCCTGAATAAAGTAGCATGTACCAATTCCGACCGGGATTTGAATCCCAATCAAACCCGGCAAGCACATCAACGGTTATACAGCGGAGTTGGTCTTGTATGGAATGAAAACAAGAAGTATATACACAAAATGCACAATACAGTGTAAGTATTTAGCTTTATTTTGTTTGTAAGATTCAAAGGAGGAAACAATACCGAACAACCAGAACGTATAGTTTTAAACGAAAGGTCCCCAAAACACTCTCTTTACGAGAACAGTTTCGTTTAGTATTTGTAGATGAATTTTGAGATGATTCTTGCATACTTAAAGAGTAATGATACCTCTTGTAAGATAACTTACTGATGAGATGTTTGACTATATTACAATTACTTCTGAAATGGTTTCTCAGTTTTGTCACAGAACCGAATGTTACCGTTGCAATATGTTCTTCCAATCCAAACTCTGTGTTCGTAAGATTCTGAGCTAAAAAAATGAACAAGTAAATGATGAGTTCAGAATGTTTAGGTTATTAAGTAAACGCTCTAAAATCTATCGTTACGTTATACCGGAAACTTCAGTTATCAGAAAGGCCCCGCTTCGAGTTCCATCAATTGGAGAATGAAATAATAGGATGTCCTCGGTATTTATTTCTTTATTTATCAGAGACACGTTCCCTTTGAAGTTTAAACAAGAGCATAAAATGTGAAGTTTTCTTTCAAGAAAGAACACTTTGAATCTATTCACTAAAAACGAACTGCTTGAAAGCGTACTTCTATGTAAAGGTGAAGTCTTCCCTTAAGTTTAATTTAAAATATTACAAATCGTTCTATACTTCTGTTCTAGATTACATAATGGACTTGCCTGCAAGATAATCCAACACTGTTGTTTCTAGTTCTTTGTTTCCATCTCTGGTTTTCATACTTTCGCCGATATCCAGTAATAGTACAGTTCTAAGCATGCATTCTGGTCCTATTAAATTAATAAAACTTTGAAAAATTGGAACTATTTAGCTTTTCATATGTTCGGTTCAAAATAAGCAAGCAGAGATAGTCTTACTTTATATAATTATTGATGGATGCAAGTGTAATATCATTCAAAATGATATAAATACATTGTACGATTTATATGAACGTTAGGATTGCTGAAATTAAGCAGCTAATCTTCACCGGAAATGTTTTGGACACATCATTAAAACATTGCTGTGATTTTTCATAGCAATGCACATCAGACGATATCATCGTGTTATTTTGTGGAGAAATCCCCAGTCAACGTATTTCCCCATTTACGAATAAGAAAACTGTTAAGTAAATTTACAATGAGTAAAATCTTCGCGATATAATATAAATAAGCTTCATCATGTAGATAATACTTAGAAAATTGCACACGTCCTAACTGGAAATAAAAATGTGCAACAAAATATTTTGATTCTTAATTTTTTTATACAAAAGTTTATGGACTGTATTTAATTGTAACTCAGTACAACGTATTACAATATTTCTGAATAATCTAATAGTAATTAATCATGTTAATCAAGTAATTAATTGTAAAAAATGATTAAGCATTAACCTGTCTTTTTCAGATTTACGATAAATTTTCCTTCAAACAGATAACTTTTCCCAGTCGTGTGCGACTGCTGTTCATGATCTTCAGCATCCATTTCAGAGTCTGTTTAAAAAAAGTAATTAGTCATAAGAATACATACAAATTAACTGAATCCCAATGCTAAAACCAATTCCACTGTAATCACATTCGAAACGGTACATGCTGAGTCAGAATGATTAGACACTGAAATTTTAAAGGCGTTAAATAAGAAAATCTAATATGAATACTTTTTGATCAGTTAACAAAGTAAACAATCAAATGTGCTATTATCATGATTATGTCGTTTGTGAGAATATAACTTACACATGTTACATTTGCGTTTTGCACACGCTCTCGAAACCTTCAAGCTTCTCACAAAGCGGAAAAATGAAAAAAATAAATATAGCTGAAACAAAAATACATTGTTAAAGATGTTCGAAAACCTTTAAAGTCTTTTTGGACGAAAGTCTTGTACACTGTGGTAAGTGGCGTAACCCTCTCATTGCCTCTGTCGACTACTGATATATTTACTAGTCAGTTGATATAAAGACAAAAATATAAATGTTAAATTGATGATAACTTCTAGTATGCAAACATTAAGCAAAGTGAAAAAGCTGTTTAAATACATCTTATGTATATATTTATTAATTAGCTGGATATTTAAAGAGGTGCCAGTCATGTTCTAATAATTATTTGTATTTGGAAATACATATTTTAATTTCAGTCAAAATAACAAAAATAAAGACTGCAAAATTAACCTTCCTTCGAAATCATGGAAAAGTTCTCTACGCTTTTGTATCAGCAGAATTTTTAATATTTATCTAAACCAGTTGTTTTCTATTATAGCACATCTACATGTATGTATACATTGTTAAAAGTTTTCATAGTTAATGGGCATTGACGAACATCGCTTTCGTGTCGTATCCGAAGACTGCACATACAAATGATAAATCTTTCATTTCATGTGCTCAAATAGTTTTACCATTGTACATGTATGTCTTTTGTATGCGCGAGTTTAGATGATTTTTCTTATATTTACACGATTTGATTTTGTCTTTTCTTCATTTAGACGATCTATTCGTTCATTCCTTACACGATTATCTGATCCAGAGAACCATGAATGTGACCTAGTGCATTCATTTTGGCGTCGATGTCTGTTGTTATTTTGTCTTATTTCAATCTACATTTCCAATACTAACATGCTATATGAAACTAAACTTGGCAGAATGTACACTAGCTGCTCCTCTACAAAATTTGTATTTGATACAGATAAAAAAATCAACAGAGCTGCAAGAGCCAATATTGTGTTTTTATGGCTGAAATTTCGTTGATATACTCGGAAATTACACAACTGATGGAATTGCTTTATGATATGAATGATTCATGTGTGATCTTCTATCAAATTAATGCTTTAGAAGCCGTTGCGAAATCCAATATGGCCGCCATCGCGGGACATAGCTTAACATTGGACCTTATGGGAAATGCACATAAAATAAAACTCGAGCTATTCATAAATGATCGTTGGTTGATTTTTCATTATATCAATCAGAATTCCAAGATGGCTACCACAGAATAGTATAGTAATGTTGAAGCCTATGAAAAATATGCTTAGAGATCTTCTTCTAAGACAATTAACCAGATCTGTTGATGATTGATCACTGAATGGTCTTTTGACTTTAGATGTCATGCCAATCCCCATTCAAACATGACGGCCACCGATGAATATTAATCAACTTAGGAGCTAATGAGACTGTGCTTAAAAATATTCTTTTTGCAAACAACTTTTGGAGTTAGATGGAAGTAATGGACAATGTATAAACCGGGTAAACGAAATGGATAAATTGTATCATTCTATTTCTATAATACTGGTTCTCCGTGCTTAAAGATCTTCTTGGAGACAATTACACCGAAACTTTTTATGACTGACCACTCGATTTTTTTAAATGTGCGTTTTTTACGTTCCTCGGAGTCCCAAGACAAATTTTTTCACGGATCTTACTTTAAGGCTGAGCCCGCTGGGTAAGATCTTTGTCTTAGACGCAACGGAGATGAAACAAATGAGTGAAATACAACACCGGTCCACTGGTTTACAACTACTAGGTAGTAGATCTGTGGGTTTTGTGTGTAAAAAAATGGGTTTTACCGACGTTGACGGTAGACGTGATGTTAAAGGCATATACGTCAAATTCATATTTTTGGTTCCATGTGAAAGTTTGAGCAGTTAAAACAATATATTATTACAAATCTTGATAATTTGTTCATGTAAAAAGCATGTCTTTGCTGATTGATCGGTATTTTCATGCGTGAAAATACAATCTAATTAGAAATAGATATGATCTAACTCGTTCTAATGGAGACTGCATAACGCGCATGTTATTTTGACCCAGATTCACATATGGATACAGAGGCGAGTACATGCGTGTTCTTGTATAAGAAAAACTGTAATTTATTCAAAATTTCAAAGTTTTAAAACTTTTACAGTTAAGCTACATATGTAAACTCTTATGCACCTGATGTTTCTGGTGGGATCCGTGTTGCTCTTTCTCGTTTTTTAGTTTTTCTTGTTGTGCTTTTGGTGCTCGTCTTTTTCCGAATATTGCGTCCTTTGATCTACGATTGTTGTCGATTGATCCTTCGGTTTTCTTACCTTTTCTCTATATAAGCTTTTCCTTACAGTTTGATGTTTTGATCTGATATTTGAATCAGAAAATGAAAAAATGCGATATTTGCCGCTCCAGTGGAGAAGACTGTTTACAAATGACCATTTAGTCAGTTTTACAAACAAAGATATTCATCCATGAAGAATAAATATCAAATACTGGTCTTTATGCGTCTTTATAAGATGAAATAGATACGACGAAAAAACTTTACATGTACAACAGCTTTTGATTCATTACAGTTTCGTGACGGAAACAAGTTTCCATTAGTTGTGTTAGTTTCAAACGGATCAAATCTTACATTTTTGATGGGGTATGCAGAAAATGTTTCAGAAAATATATGCGAATTAATCCTGAACAAAAGATATTATTCAATATATGTCACAAATGCGACCTTAAATGAAGCTAGAATCGAAAAATTCACCAAATATGAAGATTTTGATGCAAAAATATGCCAAAACAAATTTAGTACACACTAAAAATAGCCTGAATTAATGCAAACAATTGCGCGAAAGGGACCCTTACATTCCACACATCCCCCTATAGCCTGATGCAAGTTGTCCTCAGGGGAGTGGATAACATTAGCAGTCATAAATAGTTCATGATAAGATGAAAATTATTTATATCAAGGAGTTTGTCAAGATGTTCTCTACTATGTTTCCTCTTCATTTCCATATCACCTATAACACAGTTGACTATAGACAGTTGGGGGGTTTGAAATGAGCTTCTTCGAGTAAACTTTTTTCTAAATATCCTACAAATGTTTGCATAAGAGGGTGCAATGTGAGTCCCCACAGCAGTGTCATTGATATAAAGAAAATGTTCGTTGTCATAAACATACTTGTTCTGCCTGGATCACAATCATTCAGCATGTACATATTTTTTTTTATTATTGTAGTTAGTTTGAAAGCAGTGTTATTCATCTATTCGTGATATCTTATTCAGAATGACAAACTGTCTTATACAACCAAAGTAAAAACATACGATTCTATCTCTTTATTGCGCATACTTCAATTAATAACTGTACTTCTGTATAGCAGCATTGATGGTGTGATCTAGTACCCGGGTCATAGTACGTTGACGAGAAAAAATATTAATAAATTTAATTCTAACATTGTTTGATTTCAGACGTAAATACATAATTTAATATTAACTATGTATACACCCGATGCTTCTAGGATCCAGACGTATATGTAATTGTCAAGTATAAATTATTCTAACAACACTACAACAAAATC
>JAOXYJ010235436.1:0-16601 GCA_028566555.1 Lithophaga nigra | reverse complement strand
ATAAATAAATGTCTTAATCGCTAGATGTAGACTGACATCAATTATGTATATTTAAAAAAAGTTATGTCTATTATATTTCAAAAATCTTCTGATATACAAGGATAAAAATATTTTGAAACTATTGCAGCATCAAAAGGTTGTGCATTTTTGTAGACAATCTAGCTTTGAAACAAAAAAATTAGACTAAGAACAAATCGAAATGGACTTAATGAAAAAAAATGTAAAATTTTAAGATGGGACGATAACATAGGACTATTGTTCTTGGCGTTACTGTATAACTGGTTAAAATGACCATTTTCACAACAACGGCGCTACATTTTTGATGGCAGTTTCAGTATTTTGTGTCAGAAAATTCAAAACGATAGCTCAATAAAAACGGATTTTTTGTCGTGGTGTAGAATCGATATAATCAGCCTATATGGAAGTGATCGTCCTTAAAAATTCAATAGTTTAAAGACGACCTAATTATTCAACAATCAAAACTATTTGTACTGTGCTGTCAAGATTAAGGATAAAAATGACTATAGATGAGAATATTAGATCAAACACTAGCCGGGACGGTCCATCCTGTTCAAAATCCTGGATCCGGAAATCAAGCTTGAATTCGTGAAGTTTTACAAAACTGTTTGCTTTCCATAAATAAAATGTTTGTATTTTTTAAAGATGCATTTATTTTCAAACTTCATATGCAGGAATTGTCACTTGGGACAAAAGGAAGATGAAATTTTATGAGGACATCAAATCGGCTATTTGCGGTTCCTGAGTTATGTCCCTTCAGTTAGTAAAATTTTGCAAATATTTTGTTTTCTGTAAATTTTATTTTTTACTACCATTCAAATAATTATAACTGTGATAAAAGGCAGATTCAGTCTGATATTTTAACCTAAAGTCTTTTCGTGTTAGTGTTATGCCCTTTGTATTTGTGAAATTTTGACTTAAGCATTATACAAAACTGCTACACGTGTCCACAACCACTCAAAAATCGCTTCCATTTTATAATATTCTCCAAAAAAGTATAATTGCAATATTATAATCCCCTAAAAAATCTAAGAATACTTGAGATTACCCCCAAGAGAAACAATTCGGACAAATGAACCATCAGACTAGTGAACCTTTGCACTAGTGACCTTTGGACCAGTAAACCTTCGGATTACTGAACCTTCGTACCTATGAACCTACGACGCAGTGAGCCTTCAGACTAGTGGGATGCCTCTGGTACAGCCTAACTCAGATTTTGCAATGTTCTTCGATTTAACATTACTGATTTCTATAATTTACTTCCTACCTTAAATAAGGTCGGATTGCTTGATATAATACTTCTGTCAGATAATAATAATGAAATGTGGATGTAAAAGGTAACAAATGGAAATTATGAAAATAAAACATGAAGAAGTTGAAAAATTAAAGAGCCTTATTTGACTTTTAGTTCTTTAGGTGATTTCTGGCATGATTTTTGACCCATCTGTACTAACTGATAAGAAAGAAATTATTCACAAAACCCCTAATAAATGATTTTTTTCCAAATTTTTTCTACTTTTTAAATATTGTTTCTATAGCTTGTTAAAAAACTTTGATGAATTTAACATTTTATACAAACAGTCTCTCTATGTTTCATTTTAATAAGTTTCTTGTTCCATTGTCCCTTGCAGTGATGGTCCTTTTTTGGTTTAGTTTGCCTGCATTTCGTTTGATTATTTCCTCCAGAACTAAAACTGCTTCTTCCGGAATTCCTGCAGCTTTTGCAATGCTTCTTAATATCTCCTTTGGGTCTCTACTTTGCGTCACTGCCTTTGCCAGAGTAATCACGATTGTCTGATCCATTCCCATTTTGTCGGCCAGCCACATTGCTATTCTTGTTGGATCTTTTTGCTTTATTAATTCTATAACGCCTTCGACGCAATCCATAGGGATATTGTAACGCTTTGCAATGTACCGAACAAAATGCATGACCCTTTCGAACCAATCGTTGGTTGTGATGATGTTTGTCACCATTTCAACTATTTCTTTATCCACCCTATTTTTGAACAGGTCAACTGTGACTAGAGTCAAAAGTTTTGGTATCTCACTAGTTGCTAACCTGCTGTCCATCAGCATTTCAATCTTTTCTATTGCTTCATCTGAAACGCCCAAATACTTGAAGAAGCACATGGGTAATTTCTTTATAGCCTCTAATAAACTCTGGCTACATTTGAATGTGTCTAAAACGGATAAAACAAGTCTTTCGTCTATGCCAATTTTGTGACTGATCCATAATGCAATCGGAGAGACGTTTTGATTGCAAAACAATTCACTTATTGCTTTCACAAGATCTTCGGGCAGTCCAAATTTCAAAGCAAGTATTTCTATCAATTTCCAGCACTGTGCAAAAGTTGTATCAATTCGCATAATGCAGAGAAGGTTAGTGACAATGTCACTAGGTATGCCAACACAATGTTCTATTGCTTTTGATATATGCGGTAAGCTAAGTTCTATAGCAATATCGATGACAAGCATCCTGGTTTCCTTTTCAGACATATCTCTGTCAAAACTGGATTGTACTCTGTAAGATGTTGTGTCAGATAGCCCTACAGAGAGACAGACACCTTTCAATAATCTCTTTGCTGAAGTAACATCTATTTGTAATGAGACAACAATCTCCACCACTGCTTTAGAAAGAACTGGTTTGATCCCTGTTTCTTTCTCAACCCAAACGTACGTCCTTGTAGTGTCCTTTTTGAATATAACATGTGCTATAGCAGAAGCAAAATCGTCTGCTATTCCACAATTTGATGCGAGGATAACAAAGAGATCAATTGCTTTGTCCTCCGTGCTTTCTTGTGTAAATATGGTTTCTGCGCAGTCAATGAAGATCCTTGGAAGTTTCAATTCCTCACATTTACGCAAGATGGCCTCTTTCGAAATTACCTCAAGGTTTCCTTTGACGAATTCTTCAAATGTCTTTAGCACATTCTCTGGTGGCTTCCTTTCTAGAATAAGTTCGATGTCTGCAATGACAATCGCTGGCAACTTTAATTTCAAGCAAAAAACTTTAATACAGCACTTGATAATTTTAATTAAAGGAGCGCCATTTGTTATATCCCTTACCAATTCTGCTAAGATATGTTCATCTATATCAAATTTGATTGATAGCCATTTCACTAAAATGCCGATGTCTTTATTGAGAAGTCCTTCCACCACCTCTATAATGTCTTTTGGTACTCTGCACCTTTGAAGTAAAAATAATAACAACTGTATCGCGGCTTCTTTATATTGTCCTTTTGATATCTGCCTACACAGGAGAGAAATCTGGTTTACAACATCACTCGATATGTCAAACATTGTCACTAAACGTTCCAGTAACTTTTTGATAACCATGGACAGATCTGTGGGTTTTTCAACGTCAATAACACTAAGCAGAAGCTCCACAAGGATGTCTGGAATTCCAGCATCAGCTGCCAGTTTGCGCACATTTGGTATAATTGTTTCGAACGCAATTTTTTTTATCAAATTTTTCGCCACATCATCCTTCAAACCCTTATTAAATATTTGGTCTACTGCTTCAGTTGTTGTCTTGGAAAGTCCGAGGTTTATGCAGACCCCTTTTATCACAACTGGTATTATTTTTTCTAACTTTCTCTGATGGAAGGCTTTGAAAAACGTTACGATAAGATCTGATTCTACTGATGTCATTTCTGCTGCCCATACGGCCAACATTGATGGGTCGTCCATTAGAACCAAATCTGAAATTCCCTTAACTACAACTTCTGGTAGTCCGATTTGTTCAGCAAGTGGACAAACAAGTTTGATGAGAGACTCTTCTGTTCCATCAAGTTCACCCAGTGCATTGACAAGAATTTCTACCTCTTTTGTCTCGGTTATAATATCTGAATAGTCTTTCAACAGCTGCTCAATTTTATTATTTTCATACATTCTTTTTTGATTTTCTCTAGGGTCACTTGGAATGACATCGTCTTCCTGTTTCACGGAATCAACCATTGTTTGTGCGACTTTATACTTGCGTTGTTCTTCGTTGTTTCTTTGAAAATTTCCTTCCAGTCGTATTTCTGGTGTATCCCGACCCTCTTGGCATTTATTCATGCAGTCGGAATTGAGACTTTCGCGATGTTGTTTGACGTTCAGATCTATACTCTCAACAGTTTCTACCAGTCTTTCTTTTAATGGATCACAATATTGATGATCATTATATGCAGATGGGCTCATTCCTCCTTTCTCGGCGTGATGTTGCTTATTTTCGGCTTTCTTATTCCTTTTAGGACCAGCTTCAAGCTGTGTTTGCGGAATTTCTTGGCACTTTTGGCATTCATTGATATCATCTGAATTGATATTTTCCTTGCCATTGCAGTCCATAAATGATTGCTTGGTGTTCCTGTGCTGTTTTCCTTCAGTAGTTTCAACCAGTTTTTGTTGTATAAAATTGCAATGGCGATTTTCATTATGTTCAGATGGGCTTATATGCCCTTGCTTGGTGTGATAGTGCTTACTTCCTGTCATGCTTTTGCCTTTACCACGTTGAATGTCAAGGTTCCTTTGACGTTGACTCGGTGACTTCTTACAAATGTTATTCTTGAGATTTATGCAGCATTTTGGTAAGTCATCTGCAATAATTTTGTTGATGTCGTTCGTCAATTTTGCTGGTATGTTATATCTGACACAATAATAGTTTACTACAGTTATAATTACTTGATTCAAAGATTTCCCATCAAATATATCTTTTGCTAATAAAGAAATGATTTTTGGGTCTAGTCCTAATTTTAATGCCAGCCATTTTGCCAAACCATCAGGGTCTCTGTTTTCAAGAAGTTTCTTGATGCCTTCTATTAGGTTAGTAGATACTTTCATGCTTTCAAGTAAAAACAATACTAGTGGAATTGCAGCAGTTGGCGTTTTTCCAGCAGCAATTTGTCGCGTGATATCACGAATAGATCTCAATATATTGCTTGGTATATGCAAATCCTGGCAAATTGATTCCAGTTTTCCACAAAATACTTTTCGAACTTCCGAAAACTGTTTAGACTTACTAAGGTCATCAAGTACGTTCAAGATGAGTGAGAGTATTCCGTCGTTTGGTTTTTTACCGACTATTCTATTTTCCACGTCAGTTATCACACGATCTGATATTCCAAAGTATTTAGCAATACTACATATCGCTACATGAAGTATTTCCTTCAATCGTTTGCTTTTCTTGTTATTAATGTTATCGACCACAATCCAAGAAAGGGTTGGATCGATACTAATTTCTCCACAAATCCAGACCAGCAAAATTTTGAAATCGCTATGTAAAAGTGCTTCTTTGACACCGTCCAAAAGCTGTGTAGGTAGACCCAGCTGTATTCCAACCGCTTGTAAAACTATTACTCCTTTTTCAGCTAGCTTCGTTTGTCTGAAAAATGAAACGATGAGGTTGGAGACCTCTTCGGGGATCCCTGTTATTGTGCACAGTTTCTGCGTGAGCTGTTGTCCTTCTGGTGATTTTAAAAGTCCTATTGTAACAGACTGTATTCCTGCAGTTGTTCGTACGCCTCCTTGCTTACCCCTAACAAGTTGTTTTAAAATGGCTAAAATATCATCTGACAGGCCAACTAAACTCCCCATTTGCTTGGCAAGGTTCCAAAAATTTTCTGGCTCAAACTTTCGTTTTTGGACTAAATCCAGAATGATAACTAAGATACCTTGGTCAATTCCTGCCTTGCTGCAAATCCAGATCAACAGCTTCGTTGGATCCTTCTTTAGTATCAGGTCTTCAATGGCGTCGACAAGATCTTTTGGAATGCATGCTTTACCCGCCATAAACATCAATGTTTCCCTTAACGGCGCTTTCCCTTCTGCTATATCTATAATTGCTTTTGTAATATCATCTGGTAGACCCAGTTCAGAGACAAGCTTAGATGCACATGCTTTCAAAGCGTCTTTTCCAACTGATTTTGCGATAGATTTGCCGATGGCGGCAGCATTTTTGGACAATTTTCCTTTAAACTCGTGGGTTATTGCAAATCCAAATTTTGCGTCGACAACTCTGCATTTATCCATGTCAGTGTTAACTTTATTCTTCATAGACTGGTGTACTTGACCAGTAGTCGAAGAAACACACGATCGAAGTCGACCTTGAGAGTGCTGCATTGCAAGCGATAGCTTTTTCACCGACTTTCCCGTTGCGGCTTTTTTACTGATATCGAATCCTAATCCAAACTGATTATCTATTTCGTGTACATCGTGACTCACAATATTTTCAGCAAAGTCATGGACGTCACCATCAAATGTCATTGCAGCTGCCGTCAATGACAAATTCTTCACCGATAACCCATTACTACCACTGCGAACGTTGATTGACGCCTGTTGATTGACAAATTGGGAAATGCCAGTGCCGATGTTAAGATCTAACGTGGGTGTTTCTGTAGCCAAATCAAAACCTATGCCGATTCCTGCTTTAACCTTAAACTCGCTGTCCACTCTTGATATTACGTTTAAGTTTTTGATATCACCCTCCATTGCCCCGACGTCTGCTACTGCGTTATCGAATGTGGCATCGTCAACATTAACCATTCGGAGAGTACCACCTGTATATAAACTCTGGGATTGTTGTTGAGTACCGTGCATGTGAGAGAAGTCCACGCCTAGTTTAATGGCCGTATCTGAAATACCAATATCTATCCCAAAAGAGTTTTCTGAAGATTTTAGTTGGGCTCCAGCAAATGTAACTTTTCTTGCATCAACTGTCATGTCACCATCAATGTTGAAAGAGAATGAGTTCAATGCCTCAAATTCTTTCGCTTCTATTGAATAATTACCACCAACTTGTACAGAGTCGTCACTAGTTGATTGACTACTGCCATCCGTGTGCTGAAATTTGAAACCGAATCCTATGCTACCACCAGTGCTTGGATTACTAAAATAAAATCCGCTTTCTGTGGCGGTATAGGTCTTTTGGAGTATTCTTCGAGTATGCACTACTTTGCCTAGACGAGCTTTTTCAGTGAAATTTCCAGGAGTCTTCATGGAACTTCCTGTCCACTCAATATTACCTGTATCTGATATTACTTTCGTATGTGCTAAAGCTGACGTGTCCTCTACAAGCGTTCCGTGCGAACTTTCAGACGTCTCTCTTTCATTTTTACTGTAAAGGAGTCCACCGAGGACATTTGTTGACTTTTTCACGGTTTTAGTGGCCACTATATCCTTAAAGGAAACATTTCCTTTGGCATGTATGAAGTTTCCATCCTCTGATTGTATGTTGGCGGCAATACTTGTGAATTCACTCCCTGCTTTGAAAACATTGGTTTTCCCAATAATATTCGACTTGTCAACATGAGTGGTAGTTGTTATGGTTGTTTCTTGTTTCAGTCCAAGCCAGCTAGATTTTCTTTTTCTGTGAACGGTTTGGTACGTGTGAGCTGTTATCTTTATATCTCTACCTGCTATAAATTGATTTTTACCTTTGCTTGAAACTTCTGAAGCATGTATTTTAATATCCCGTCCAGCCGTAATTGCAATCGCAGACGAGCCACACTCAGTATCCCCTTTTCCGGCACTGACTGTGCTTTTTTGGGCAGGACCATTTCCACCAACAGCCATTATGTTAACATCCTTTTCAGCTTTCATTGTAACATTTTCTCCTCCATGTACATGAGCGGCATTCATATTCACTGATCCTTTCTCAGCTTCCATGTAAACTTTTTTACTGCTGCTGATTGATGTTCCATGATGAAGAGTTATGTCTTGTTTTGTTGCTTGTAATTGCACATCATGGTTTGATTTAATATTTGATATAACATCAATGCTAGCCGCCCGGAGAGAAAGATCGAAATCAAGTTTTCTGATGTTTGCGAGAACTATGTTCTGGTCTTCTACCGCTAAATCCAGTTGATCTGATATTCGCATATCTTCATAAACACCAGATTTATTCAATAAACTTTCTATATTCTGTATTTGTTTCGTTTTTACTGATAAGGTTTTTAATTGATGATTTGCCTTCCCTGCTTTTCCTGCAAGTGAAACCTTATTTGCTTCAAGGCGAAGCATATCTGTTTCTACTTTCGAATCTAAACTAATGCATCCCTCATCAGACTTTGCTTGTACGGTACCCTTTGCTTTCACACCTCCAATGCTAATGTCTCTCTTTCCATCGACGATCATGTTTCTTGCGGAAATTGCATCAGCTTTTATATTTCCCGAAGCTTTTAAAGATAGGTCATTGCCAACGCTTGCATTGTGAACGTCTGAAGAGCTTTCTCCGGTTACAACTACATTTTGCGCTTTAATACCGGAAATTTTGATATCTCCTTTCCCTTCTATAGAAGCGTCTTCTGACAAACCAATCGATTCGATTGTGGTTGATTTTGTTGCTTCAGTCTGCAAAGATTTAGCTTCCAGATCATGAACATCTACGTCGCCGCCTGAAACGATAACATCATTTGTAGCTTTTACTGACTTAATTGACGCTGATTCTTCACCACGCACTTGTAAATCCGTAGTTTTCATGTCCTCAATATCGACAAATTTATCGGAGTCTATCAAGGATTCGCCAGATATTTCGGCCGATTTTATTTTTGCTAATCTCGTGGCCTTTGCTTGTAGTTTCTTTGCTTTTATGTTTTCCACTTCTAAATCTTGAGCTTGCAGAAGGAGACTTCCTCCAGCTATTACTTGAGCGACTCTACTTCCCTTCTGATAAACTGTCTGAGCAGATATAAAAATATCCCCGCATGCTTCTAAGTGTCCTTGATTTTTCCAGCAACCTTTACCACCATTAAATGTTAAAGAGTCTGCTATATAATTGCCTCGGGTCCGAACATCTGTATGTTCTCCTTGTAATATGAATGATGTAGTTTCAATGCCTTCTTCTATTTGGGAGTCATCCTTAAAAGTACGGCGATTGCCAAATGACGATGATCCAAAGCATTTGTTCATAAGATCCCTAGCAGCCCGCACTGCAGCATCTTTCACTTTACGAAGTTTTGGTCTAATATTTAGTTGGATATTGAAAGAGCTTATTCTTGAGTACTCTGAGTGTGCTTTGTTTAAACTTCCAACCAAATTTTCTACTTTAAAATCACTCAGTCCTCCATCTCGTATGCTTTGGGACATTTGGACAATATCATTGCATAGGTGACTAGCCACTCCCAAATTACATATGACCTTTGGAATATTTGCTGCTTGTTCAACTAGCTTTTCAACATCAGATCGGTTAATGTTGCTATTCATCTTTGATAAAGAAGAATTAACAACATTTTTCCAATTGTTTAAGTCACTTGAGCTCGGAACTGTCGATGACTTCGATGCAAATTCAAACCGAAGCACTGATTTTATGTTAATATTTGTTCCTTGCAAATGTGATCCAACAATAATGCAAAGAAGACCCTCAACAATCAGTTCCTTTTGTTCATCGTTGCCTAACTGTGCTACATTATCAATGGAACTCATTACCTTCCCATCTGGAAACTCAGGACAATTGAGGTAAACTGGAGCCACTATCCCAGTGTGTTTACCATGTATTTCACCGCAATTAACGGCAGCGTATTCTGCAATAATTGTAATTTTGTTGCATTTATGGATCTTTCCAGTAACCAGCATCGTCCAGGGTTTAATATGCAGTGTTTCGTATTCTTTGATCTGACCTTTTAATTCTAAAGACGTAAGGTCGATTTCCATGGAGTTCCCACCCTCCAGTATCGAAATAGGATCGATCATCATAGAATCTGCAGCAAATATCTCTGTTTTGTTGAATCCAGTTAAGTGCGCCCCTTTAAAAAATACTTTGCAACCTTCAATTTCCAGAGATGATGTTTTAGAATGATTGTCTTCGTACTCAGAAAGTACCTCTCCACCAAGTTTTCCGCTTATCTCTATTTCTCCGTTTACCTGTTCATCATCATCTTCTGCATTTGTAATACAAAGATGGCCATTCTTTACAAACACGTCGCTTTCACCGTCAATTACAACTGATTGTAATGCCACAATTATGAATCGTTTTGACTCTATTATGGCATGCAATGCCTTGCAAATTACTTTTTCCTTACACTTGAGCAAACAACTTCCTTTAAGGTTGGTTTCTAATCTTCCCGAAAGTTCAGCAGAATGGTTGACCTCTATTTGACAATGATGCTCATCTCTTTTTGAAAGGTGCTGAAAGACACCATGTTCCTGAATGGTTACTTTTTCTAAAAAACAGGTACACGGTCCTTCCACACTGAGACGTCCACTTTCTAACACTAGGCTCGTGGCACTGTCATTTTCTGGTTTCGGAATGTAAAACCCTTGACAAGATATATTTGCTTCATTGTCAATGATTGCCAGATCAGCGTTAACCAAGCAGAGATGTCCATTGATCTTTACCGTTCCAGCCATCTTAAGATTTGAGCTTTTTGGTGTGGTCTCTGACTTAGTTGACAAGTTAGTCTTCTCAGGATTAGGTTCATCCTTAACACAGTAGACATAAAGATGGCATGGTTCATTGTCCCGGGTATGGATGTTTCCATAATTTTGAAAACTGTCTTCAAAATATACAAAGACGGTTCGTTCAACATCTGCATCAATTTTGGCCAAACTTAACTCTGAATTAGCGGTAAATTCTACATGATGAACTACCATTGAACTTCCATGTGACATCTCTAATCTACAATCAAAGATGACGTCACTGTCAGCAAGAAAGTTTTTCTTACATAGTATTTTGCTTGCTTCTCTTGTTATTATCTCGAATTTTGTATGAAATTCTGATGTGAATGACACGATTTGACATGATAAACTAGATTCCTTTCCAACAAAAGCGCAAAAGCTGTTATTGCTTGTTGGCTCGGGTGATCTCTCCAGCTGCAACATATTGATGTTTTCTCCTACGATCATATTCGTTTGGTTTACTTCTTCTCTGGCACACGTCAGATCCGATGTAGTGCTTGCACACTTTGCATCTGATTGAAGCTGACATATGCTGTTTTCTTTGACATCTTTTGTTTCGTGTTCATTTTCGATTGACTCTTTAATAACAGGTAGTACTTCTTTTTCTGTATTTAAAACGTTTTTACCTGTTGCTTCTACTTGAAGATTACGAACTTCGATGTCTTTCAGTACAAACATTTTCCATTTAGACATAACTTTAATATCGCTGTCGCCATGAATCCACGTGTCAAAAATAACATTACCATTAGCACATTCGATTAAAAGACCATCCGTAGGTACTTCAAAACATTTGGATGTTTCATCTTTTCCTCCAGTGCACTGGCAGGTAAATGACATTGCTTTTTTAATTACGAATACAGTCTCAACGGGAGAAAACACATCTCCACTTATTTCCACACTTTGATGTCGTGCTGTTGTCCAAGTCAAATGTACTTTGCCTTCACAACTTTGTACTGCACCATCTATATTATTGATATTTTCTGCATTGATAGTGACTGTTTCTACACTAGTAACTAATCCTTGGTTTTGAAAATCAAATTCCTTCAGCTTTTGAGGCTTTGTAGGAATCAATGTTGTCGATACTGTCGTTGTTTCAAAAGTCTGGCCTCGGATATAGGCATTTGCTTGATTAATAACTGAGCCAATATTGTTCATCTTGATTGGCCCTTTGCAGTCTATAGAACCATTTGATTCGTTGCAAATTTCGCCCCTCCCACTGATAAAAATCTCTTTGTCGACTGACAGGTTGGTTTGATTATTAAATTGATCTTGCACTATAAGATTAAAATTGTCACAGTTTTCTATTTGACCCCTGTTGTAAGCTTTCCACACCTCAAAATACCCGCATGTGTCATATGTACAATCTTCTTCTGACTTTATTAACCCCAATTCTCCACAGTGTGTCCATCTGTCACAACAGCGAAATATTACATCTCTGTTTTCTGTGTCTGTCATAAGATGTAAGAGAGACCCCGGTTCTGTTGTCAAAGAGCCTGTCAAGCAGTTGAGACTTGGTAGTTCTGCTTCTATTTTTAAATTTGGATTTATTTCGATTTTTGAACCTTTCATTGTCCTAATGTGAACAGAACTAGCTCTGACTCCTCTGGAAATTATTTTACCTTCCACTGTAATATCAACACTGTCAGAAACGCCTGTGTCGGTCTTTCTTGCCGCAACTAGATCACCGTCTTTCACGTTTATCTGGCCTTTGTTTAGAAAATGTCCAAAAAGTTTTGATACAGGTCCCTTAGTGATTCCTATAACACATACTTCTTCAGCATTTATTTCACAGTTTGATTCTACATTTGCTGCAATGTTGAACAGCACTCGTCTTCCTTCTATTTTCCCCTCACACTCTGTACTTTCAGCTTGAATTGTTAGCTTTAACCTCTCTTTAGACCCAAGCAACCCATTTGGGTCTTGTTCGAAAACATTTGTCGTAATGTCCAATTGACCTTGAGAATTTAGCATCCTATTCTGGTTACAAAAGCGCTTTTCAGCTACAATATTACCTCCTTTACCTGTCAAGACTTTGCCTATTTCGCTGACGAAAAACTCATTCCCAACTTTAAACATTTTGAAACCTTCAAGTTTTACAGTTCCATGCACAATGAAATCACCGCAACATTTGCCTGAAAGAAAACCTGAGGTCCAAATTGAGTCTTCTTCTACAATTGCGTCACCTCCAATCTGCACATTTACCAATTGTCCTTTCAGCTGACTGCAGTCTTGCAGATCGCCGGATATATGGCAAGTTATTTTAGGTGCAACAATTGTTCCAGAGCGTCTCTGCCAGGCTTTCAACAAAGATGCGACAGCGTCTGGATTGTCTCTGTTATCACTGTATCCACCATATTCCTCTGTCACAAAATCTTTAGTAAGCTTCTTGCAGGCTACGGAAGTGGGATTTAATCCATCCTTTTGCGTTGGTGCATTTGGGTCGACTCCGGTACGTAGTAATTCCGTTATCAGTGGGGCCTGACATGAATTTACAGCTCTCAGCATACTTGTGGATGTCGGTTCACATTCAAGTTCAGTTTCAGTTTTGACTAATCCTAGTCTTTCTTCAATTCTTTCAAAATATCGTTGGACAGTATCATCTTTGCATTGCCTACCAGTCAGTATGGAGGTAGCCTTGATGTTGAGGTCAACCGCAGCAACAATTTTACCAAAGTTGTGCATGTTGCCTGAAACAGCCAACGTTAGTTGCGTTACCAAGCAGTGCTGATTGACATTATTTATACGTTCCATACCAATTTTCCCATCTGTTCCAATGTGCAAATCTCCATCAACTGTAATATCTAAACGTGATCCTGGAATTTCCTGAGTAGGCATTAAACTTTCATCCTTAGCTGATTGTGAAATACGAGGGTTATCACTTTCTTCGTCGTCTTGAAGATCGTTCTTCATAACTTCTAACGGCTGTTTTGGAATCTTTCTCTTGAACTTTTCCTGGTAGCAAATTTGGCCTTCAACATATGTCTTCTTTGCAACAGAAACGATCAAAGCTGTTCTTAATATACCTTCATTATTTATGACTAAAATTCCTTTTGGCGTGTAAAATTTTATGTGAGGGCATACGATTGCGGAGTGTACCCTTATTGCATGCTTAGCTTCAACTGATAGTCGAGTATCAACGTGTATGTTCTTAGGAAAGGATACCTCATCAGATGATATGTGGACTGATGGTAATTCGTTTGCCTTATATTTGTTTACTGTAACATGACATTTCTTCTGATCATTAACAATGCAGTGGAGCTGGATTAAATCTCTCTTCGCTACCTGTCAAAAAAGAGAAGATGAAGGAATATTAGCTCAATCAGTCTTATCAGCTTAATTTAAAAGAAATCTCAATGTGAAGTTGACGAATGCAAGTACAAGTTATAACAACAGTAAAGAAAGATTTCGTTTGACTCGAATTTATTCTTCATTCCTACACAGTATCTGTCGTATTTTTTAACTGAACAAAATCAAAGAAAAAGAACCACACTAATTTCACACAAAAAAGTGAAATAACATACAGAGAGTCGTCCTGTTTAATAACATTGACGCCTGTTCTGATAAGACTTTTAGAATCTTGTCAGCTATGACATTGTTTACCCGAGATCCAAGTTTATGTCTTAATTGAGAAGGAATTAAACCAGGAATAAAGAATGCGTAGAATCAACAAAGAAAAAAATGACAGAAGATTTAACACCATTGAACCTGTCCGACTTAGGAAACCATTTGGAAAAAAGAATTTTTCAACAAAATTCTAGTAACAAGAGTTCCAATGTCATAATGCATAATTTTGTGATACTAAAGCACACTTTTGAACTATTTTCCATGTGCGCTATTCTTTATCTTT
Organism: Lithophaga nigra; assembly: GCA_028566555.1. Lineage (NCBI taxonomy): Eukaryota > Metazoa > Mollusca > Bivalvia > Mytilida > Mytilidae > Lithophaga > Lithophaga nigra. Next base: position 2,365 of record JAOXYJ010235436.1, on the reverse strand, counting down.
TCGTGGATGCTCGGTGATTGAAATTTTTCGTATCTTCCTGTCATAACTAAAAGTAGCCTCACCTTATTTTCATCGTCCCCAACACATATTTTCAGAAGAAATGGTTTTCCTGGTCTAGGTTTCCCTCTTATTAAATTGGCTTGTAAATTATCAGGTAAGGCCAGTCTCTCGTCCACACCCACGAGTTTTGTTGGTATTGCCACCTCAAGGAGCAACACATTGTTTGGCTTCTTGGATTTCCGAAGGATATGTTCACAAATGTTAGGTTGACAGCCAACATGGATTTCAATTTTGGAAGGCATAACTTTAGATTTTACACGGACTTACTGGCTTGCTTCTGGAATAAAAAATAAATATGTAAACAATGCAGGTATGGAAAATCATTCTTAAAATCTGCTGATATAAAAGTGATATTCGCATTTTCTTCAAAACAATACAACTGGTGCTCGAATTACATTAAATATGACAACAAAATAATATATTTGTCATAAAAGAATCCTGATTCATTAGTAAGTTGTGTGCAATGAGTTCATTCATTACATTTGAGAAACATGGTAAACATTTAAAATGCAGAAAAACCCGAGAAATTACAGCAACCGAGTAAATGCTATAAATAAACATCACACTACCTTAGTTACATGCGCATACATTATTGTATGCTGATTAAACCAATAAGAGGTTGTTGTAAACGGTGGTTGGTAGAATTGAATTTTTAGATTGTTTGAGGCACCGAATGATCAATATCTCGATTTCATCATCAAAATTGTAAACAATTTAATCTGAAATGAAAACGTTTATCGGCTGTATTGTAAACCTCGCGATTTAGTCAGCATAGACGAAAATAGATATCAGATATATTTTAAGAGGATAACGTTTAATCAGACAAAAGTATGAAGAATTCGCAATTTTTGAATGATACAAAATGATTTTGATTATTTAAACATTTTAAAAAAACTGTTACATTAAAAAATGCTTCCTTAAAATCAAGATATTTAGAATAACAATGTTATAGGAACCATTGTGATATACGGTACGCTCAAAATCATCATTTTCTTCTAGCTAGTAGATCACTTCGCCATGGACGGTCTTGAGCCCAACTACAAAGGAAGAGTTTGGGAACACTAAGCCCTTAAAACCACAGCATAACAATACAAATTTATTTCAAAACACAGCTTTTGACGATTCAACAAATATCATGGTTTTTCGTAGGGAAACTTGAGAAGGCAAGTCAATTAGCTAGTAGGGTAGACAGAAATCGACTCATGCATGCCAGCCAATATTACTAACGAGGGCAAAAGATAATAAATTGAAATGTAATAACATCTTATGATACCGAATTTATTGCACGATATGCGCATTTCTAGATACAATCTCTCATCAGTTATGCCCAGAGCCTAAAATATGGAAAACCAAACCAATATCCAAAATGTTGAAGAGCAGACATAATTACCAAAATGACCGGAAAGCGGAAGCCAAACAAGTATAGATAAATTTACTTCCATCACAACAAAATCTTCTCAGACTGCTTAGTGGTTATATAATGAAATATCATGACTGTATTAGAATTCATAGTAAAAGGTAACGGATTGGATCGCTACTTTCCTAGGCGATATGTCAAGAATGCAGTATTTCACATACAGGATTCGTTGGTTTTACCACAAAAAAAATACATCTATATTAAACTATATTAAAAAATATCGCAGTGATAGTACAAGATACAGCGTCGAACCTATGCGTCCGAATTATGGTGGGGTCAAACAAAGACAAAATATGGGCAATTGCAGTTTTTGCAACTTTTCACTTTATTATATTATTACATCCACTATCCGAGAAATGTTGCAAGCAATTATCGCTATCATTTTGTACAACAATCTACAAGAATACAGATATGAATAAATAAATATCAACCCTCATCTACTACTTGTGTTTTGTCAATTAAATCAAATGAAGGTGGGGCTATAAAATAAGAACATAATTTTACTAGCCTAAAATAGCACCAAACGATGAAGAATGTAATCATTACATTTGAAAAAAGTTCATTACATCAGCTAAAAATTAATCACGACCCCAAAAACTAACGCGCATATCTTGAATAAATGTGTTTATGTCATTTTGCAAGCTTCACATTTAATTAATGAAAACTTAAGAAAAGATTAGTACATAATATATCAGTGTCATTTTGCAAAAAATTATATATATAAACAGCTATATAGATAACATCTACATCGCTGATATAAATATATTAAAAAAACTAAGTAATCAGATGTTGTATCTATCAAAACTGTCCGATCAACTTCAAAATTTTATATGCATATCCTCATTGCCTACATCATGTATATAATATTTGGCAAAGTTTCAAATTAAT
>JAOXYJ010235326.1:0-7500 GCA_028566555.1 Lithophaga nigra | reverse complement strand
TTAGGGTTAGGGTTAGAGTTAGGGTTAGAGTTAGGGTGAGGGTTAGTGTTAGGGTTAGGGTTAGGGTTAGAATTGTTAGGGTTAGGGTTAGTAGGGTTAGGGTTATGGTTAGAGTTAGGGTTAAGGTTAGTAGGGTTAGGGTTAGGGTTAGTAGAATTGGGTTTAGGTTTAGGGTTAGTAGGGTTAAGGTTAGGGTTAGGGTTAGGGTTTGTAGGGTTAGGGTTGGGGTTAGGGCTAGTAGAGTTAAGGTTAGGGTTAGGGTTAGTAGGGTTACGGTTAGGGTTAGGGTTAGGTTTAGTAGGGTTAGGGTTAGGGTTACGATTAGGGTTAGAGTTAGTGTTAGGGTTAGGTTTGGGGTTAGCTTTAGGGTTAGTGTTAGGGTTAGGGTTAAGTGTTAGGGTTAGTAGAGGTAGAGTTAGCATTAGGGTTATGGTTAAGTTTAGTAGGGTTGGGGTTAGAATTAGGGTTAGAGTTAGGGTTAGGGTTAGGTCACGTGGTCTATGACGTCATTTTCGGTGCACCTCCTCGCACCTTCTCCTCACTTTTGCGACTTTACCTGTTCCCATATACTACTAGCGTTTTTTTTCAATTTTCTTTACAATCCAGTCAAAACATATTTCCTTACAGCAACTATTACAATATATAACATACGATATTTATTTGAGGAGAGGCTGTTAACAATACTCCATAAATAAATAAGCATTAAATTAAATTCGTTTTTCAAAGCAGTGTTGGATAAATATCAGAAGTTTGTAACTTTTTTCGACGTACCATTTTTTGCCTGATTCTTGCTTGGACCTCCACTTAATTTGTTATTAAATTGTCTTTCAGTGGTTAGCTATGAGTATGATGTTACATGTTATCAATATCAAGAACAACAGATGTGTCGGAATTTACCTTGAAGTACTGTTCAATGTTTAATTTTGTTATATAAAAATACCCATGAATCATAAATATTGAAATTTCTTAAGTACATACTGACGTCGGTTTACACTGCTATTTCATATTTGATGGTCGGCAGAACTGGCTATATTCGATTTAGTAGACTCGCTATTAAACGTAGATTCATTGCTCATTTCATTATAGTTAGAGATAATTCTTCCAATAATATGAGCGATTATGTTTAGAAAGCACCATGATGATATTTGGATATCTTCAATAAAGCTTAGGAACTCCTTTCCGATTTTATACATGTAAATTAATAAAAACTCAGCATTTCATAAATGAGATAGAGCAATCACACTACCGTGGTAATGAAACCAATTTAAATTGATTTGTCAATTGATACAGCTGCAGAGAAGGTTCAACTCAAAATTAATTGTCACTTTCCATTGACATCATCTTATCTATAAGCCATTACATTTAAGGAGAAAAATGAATGTAAAATTTACAAAATTACATTTTATTGTTTTCGTAATTAAGCATACGGCCAAAGAGAAATTGATCGATGATTCTTACAGGTTTCTGACGTATTTTTAACAATCAAAAAAAGTCCTTTTATCCAGTGTTTGCGGAAATTTCTCTGTATTAATTTTTTTTATCCTAAGCCTAAGTTAAAACTTTGTGTTTCTGAAAAAAATAGAATATCATTTTGACTTTATGACAATATTATCATAAACAAACGAAGATAAAACTTTAAAGTGTATGCCATTTTGAATAAGAGTTCTATGAAGGTTGCCTTTACACTATGTAGGGTGCGAAAACTTTTGATTTGAAAGATATAAGATTCCAACATATCATGTCTAATTATTATTATGTATGCAAAAGTTATCGTTGACGATACATTACTTCCTGAATCAGTAAAAAATAGGATCTGGATAAATGCATAACCTATCAAATAGAATGTCTGATTGGAAAAATATACGGTCAAACCTGTCCATGCAGCCACCTGTATTAAGCAACAACCTGTATTAGAAGGTCACCTTTTAATAATCTTATTGGTCACAGATAAGAAATAATTGACCTGTAATATGCCACCTGTCTTATGTGGCCACTTTTTGACACTCCTGTAACTGGTTTCTTAATACAGGTTTGACTGTATATCTTATATGTTTAATGTTGATAATATAATGCGGACTGTGTGTCTAATTATGTCTGAGAAGCGAATTTTTACAGAGTTTATTGGTAAGTATGTATATTCTTTTCCTTCTGTGAAGTGGTCAAACAAAATATACGTTGTATTTGATTTTATCATGAAGTAATCCTGTAGTTTTGTGAATATGGTTAAAGTCTTTGTATACAATAATATCAATTATTGATTTATTGATGACAGTTAGTCACTCATATAATAATTTCAAAAATAAGATTTCATGCTAAAATATGCATCAATTGATAATCTAATTAATTTCAGAAGATTAATGCTAGAAAAGAAGGTCATTTTCCTTAATTGATAATAATACGTGCTAAAAATTGGCAAACCCTTTTGGAGTTCTACCGAGCCCTGAAATTAGTAACACTCGTATCCTCCAAATTATGACAGAATTTCTTTCAAAATCTTAATCTAGGGAACCATTTTTCTCCAGGAGACATTGTGATCTTACCATGGGCACACCGAATAGTTCATCATTCATTTTTCAATTCACACTTGCATTTTCGTAAAGTTCATTACATGTAACATCATTCGACACATTTGGAATATCACCGAGTCTGCTATCTTTCATTTCGTTTTTAAAAGAGTTCAATTTAACTTGATTGAGAGAGTTAATACTGAGAATCATCAAACATTTCATAATTATAGACCGTATTTATAGAAATATTGGGACCAAGGATGCAGATTCCTTTATTCATAGTTACAAAGCATATTAGAGAACATCAGCATCTTCCAAAATCATCTCACTTAGCAAGATATATTTGCAATAAAACCAATAGTTTCTTTAAAAATTCACCATATATAAACTAAATTGTTAGATACACTTAGTTCAATAGATAATAGGCTTATTTACATTTTAACATATGAAAAATTGCATTTTTTACTTCAAATAAGAATCTATGATACCAAATTTAGTGCACAATACGCGCATTTCGACAAACAATGTCCCGTCAGTTGTTCTCGAGACCTAAAAATATGGAAAACCAAAACAACACCGATAAGGTTGTAGATCATGTAGAGCAGAAATAAATGCCAAAAAGACCAAAAAGTTGAAGCCAAAAACCAGCTAAGGACAGCGCTATGCACGATGGATATACTCCTTAGTTTCCCAAAATTTATACATTTTAATACGGTAAATTTAAGATTACATGTACATGTCTCAATTTCATGCCAGTACCGAAATACCAGCAATTGGGCTGGTGGTACACTCAGGGGACCTTAGTCCTACAGCAGTGGTATCCACCCAGTGGTAAAAAGAAAAAATGATAAGCGTTTAAAATATATATACATTAGGATTAAGTGTGTGTGTGTGTGTGTGTGTGTGTGTGTGTGTGTGAAAATACTTAAACCAACCTGAACATGAAGTTAATCAATCTTAATAGTATAAATGAGAAAAAGAATTTTAATCGCAAAAATGGTCCTTATTATCAGGACCATATAAAAACATTTGATTTTTTAACCATATCTAGTTTGCAAATACTTCAGACATATGCCTGCCAATCCCTGCTATTAATATTTGTTCCTTTAACTCGTCTTAAGCAACTGCACTTCAAATATTACGAGGAAGCTTTGTTTGCATGAATTCGATCTATAGATAGTAGGTGTCACCATATTGTCAGATACAGTGTGCATCATTACCGTAAATAAGAAAAGATTACATCATTTCCGGCGTTTCAGACGAAAAATACGGATAGATTTTTGCATTATCTTTCTTACTTTCTTGAGCCAAAGCGTATGAGATATGAGACCAATATTTGTAAATGATAACATAATTACTCATGGATTTTACTAGACCACATCAATCAGATGAAATAAAGCTAAGTTGGAGAATTACCATTTTTTAATCTTCTTTTTTGTGTGCTCAGTTCAACCAGTCAGGACATATACCTCGTATAAAATATGTTATGTTTTATCAACTTGTGATTACAAAATGATTTCTGCAAAAAGCTAAAAGGGGACACAAATGAAATGGTTCGACAAATATAGAAGCCATTAAATGCTTGAAAGAAAAGACGATTATCATACAATAGATTACTTTAAAGTAATTGCAACAAACGTTTCTGTTTTCTGAGGATTATATTGTGAATAAAAAGAAATGTAATATTATTTTTGTATAATTGGGAAAGCATGGAGTATCAACCAGCGTTCTATAATCAGTTATCTAGACCACAAATCCAAGCCAGAATGGAATCACGCGAACTTCCTGAACAGATCACGTTAACTCCCTAAATAACATGAATATCTTAACAGTGGGAATAACATTAACCCACTGAACAGTAGGGATTACATGAACCTGTAGTCAGTAGGGACCACATAAACCATTCACAGTAGAGATCACTTTAAGCACATGTTCATAAAGAATCACATAAACACCTAAACAGTAGAGATCACACGAATCCTTAATAGAAGGGATCACATGAATCCCCTAAATAGTAGGGATAACATGAATCCTTAAACAGAAGAGATCACATGAACACCTAAACAGTAGAGATCACATGAACCATAAACAGACAGGATTACATGAACCTCTTAATAGTAGAGAACACATGAACCCTTAACAGTAAGGATCACATGGACCCTTAAAACAGAAGAGATAACATAAGCCTCCTAAATATTAGGATCACATGAATCCTTAAACAGAAGTGATGACAGAACCCCTAAACAGAAGGGATCACATGAACCCCCTAAATACTAGTGATAACATGAATCCTTGAACAGAGGTGATCACATGACCCCTAAACAGTAGAAATCACATAAAACCTAAACAGAAGGGATCGCATGAGCCCCCTAAATAGTAGGGATCCTTGATTAAAATGTCAATATGTAATACAAAATAAAATTAAGTAAGTAAGTAAGTATTCACCACATGCACTACAAGGACCAGATAATAAACAGATATTATTGAGATTAACATACATACAAATAAAAATTAGGCTTGAGACGCTGATGAGGGTAGGGTCTTGATCATAACAGAAGATAAATTATTGATCTTAATAGGTATCCGAAACACTTTGGTAGGTCGAATATAGCGGGACGGATTGGGAGTGGTCTCAGATTTAAAAATTAAATTAAACTTAAACAGAAGGGATCTCATGAACCCTTGAATAGTAGGGATAACAGGAATCCTAAAACAGAAGGGATCATAAACCCCTTAACTTGAAAGATCACATGAACCCCTTAAACAGCAGGAATCGAATGATCCCTCAACAGTATGGACCAAATGAACCCTTGACAGTAAGAATCATATGAACTTCTTAACAGATAGGATCAAATGAGCCCCTAAACAGTAGGGATCATATAAACCCCGTAAACACATGGGATTACAAGAACGCCTACACAGTAGGTAAAGTTTATGAACAGTGTTTGTTCGGCTGTCATAATTTATGTAGATAAAAAAAATTATTAAAATGGAAACATTGTATGTCAGATGCGATGCCGACAGCATTGTGTCACATACTGATCACCTAAACTGTGGTTATGAAACTGTTAGTATTATCAATGATAGATCTTATCAAACCACATAGGCACTATTGCATTATAATGTTAGTGGTCCGCTTCTTCCTTCATTTTGTGAACTCTAATAACGGTAATTGACGATAAAAAGATCCATAAACGCTATTAACAACAGATGATCTAGATAAAATCAAACATTTATCTGACAAATGTTGAGAATACATAACATAATTTGCTCACAATTAAATGCGACAAAAAATGCCAAATATGTGATCGTGTCATTTCCTATACCAGTAATTATCAAATAATTCATTATTTTCTCTAGGAAATATACAATGTAACTGATGAAACAGTAGAGCACAAAAACATTAACTATAATAATGGTTTGGTTATACTGTAATTCAATGCTTCGATAAGAACTTACCAATTATATAGCTACTTTTGGGAACATTTAAAATTGATTTTATTAATAACAAAATAAATAACTATGGATACAAAATAATTATAAATATACATGACACTGATTTTATCAATAGTAAAATTTGTATTATCTTTGCATTATCTTTTAGCGGAAATGGAGAGGTTCCATCCTTAACTGATGAAAAATTTAACATACCAAAAAAAAAATGCCTGGAATTACACATCAAAAAATAAAATATCAGTTGTATATTTATCTCGTTGTTTATCATTGTGAAATATTTGTTTGTGGACCAATGAAATAGAACATCCAGCAGCAAATAAGATATTTATATGAAAATCCACTTGTTTAATGTGCGATTCTAATGCAATATTTTTTTTATTTCCTTCAATTTGATTGGCTAGCGTTCTGCGTAAAATTCACAGTCCACTTTGCCGTAACTGAGGAAGAGACGCCATATTGAAAAAGAACAAGACTGAAAGTTTTGTTTCACAGTAAAATGCAACAAATTAGTTAAACGCCTACCTAAAAAACTGTTTTTGTACGTTTTTATCCAAATTTGAAGCATACACGAAGCCAAAGAACGTCTGATGTTTGTGCTTTACGCCCGAAGTGTTCAAATGATGTCACGCTGTTCAATGACGTTTATACGCTGAAAAAATTAACAAGGTTTCGCGGTTTTTTCTTTTTTGCATTTTTTAGCCAAAAAGAAAAAAATTGAAGAATTTATCTTTTTGCAGCATTAGAATGGAGATAACCGACGTAAATCTTGATTTTACTGTCGCAAATATCCGTTTACCTGGCTCCGCTACGTGTCGCCAGGTAAACTAAATTTATGACAGTAAAATCTACGATTTACGTCCCCAAAGCTTAAAATACAATACAGTTATCTCCTAAATATTTGATAATAGTGGGTAACATACAATATAAAAATGTTTATATAAATGAAACTAAAACCAATATTTGATTTTAACTAAATAAACTTAATCAGAAAGTGATTTTTTTCATGGCATTTGTTCCCATACATCTCATATTCAGGCTTCTGACCTGAATATGACATGAAAGCAGATTTATCTGGAAATCTGAATGGTTCTCATATTATTTCCTTTTACACAAAAATCCTATAAACACATTATAAAGATCTCATAGGCAATGTTGTAAAATCATTCTGATACTTGGACACTGCAGTATATAAACAAGGTATGGACACCAAATACGTCTCACCCACAATTCAGCCAAACTAAAAAAGGCCTTCAATAGTCAAACTAAAATCACTGATTTCAAAAAGAAGAATAGAGTGATGCTTGTCAGGACTGTGAAAAATGGTCAATGTAAGGTGAGATGTGCCAATCTGATATGTACATCTCCTGATGAATGTGTGTACCACATTCTATGATGTCTGGTTACTGAGAAGTGGAGTTAATCACAAACTTTGATGTAAATTTGTTAAAGTCAATGGACCATGACAATGAGGTCAAAGTAAGGTGACATGTACATCCCCTGATGAATGTGTGGAAGAAATATGGTTGCTCTATGATGT
>JAOXYJ010235216.1:0-10171 GCA_028566555.1 Lithophaga nigra | reverse complement strand
ATCTAATGAAAAAAAAAAAAAACATATACAAAATCAAAGCCTCTTCTAATCTTTTATTCAAAAGATGGTAGGACCAGAACTCACTACTATCGAACTCCACCTGTATTTTGTATCAATGAACATTGTACTAAAACATTTTAAAGATCGGTATGCAGGATGAAAGTTACATGTATCATACGAAAATCAATTGTTCAAAGATGACGACAGATTCATAATACTTCCGCAAATAATTACGCAAACATAGACAACAGACAATCAACAAAACTGGCTTGGAACTGACAGGTAACATATGGCAGGGTTAAATTAAATGACAACTTTTAATAAGTAGTAGAAAACCCACAACAGCGTTCGTATGTTGCACATATCCACTTCGAGTGGCCATTCCTCTTACTGTTCCGAAAGTCAGCGTCATAAAAACAAAGACAAAACGTCTAAAACTGGCCTGTTGCAGTCAGTAAAACATTCAGTACTTACTGCCTACTATCAAGGAATTAATTTCACAGCATAAGTTACATGTATCTTAACAAACACATTAATAAATATTACATTAGTTGCAAAAAGAGCCAGAAACCATTTTCATCATGTGATTTGTAATGCCTTCGTAACGTCTGATATAAAAGCTGTTATTTACGTCCTATGCACTAAGGAAAGGTCAGCGTTTAACAAAGCCCATTTAGTTATTTGCACAGCATGACTGAAAGCACTTCAGAATGTAGCTGTTGCAACGTCTTTAAAAAACCAAATACAAGCATAAATATATATATAAATAACAGTATTTCTGAGTCATCTATATAATGAAACCGCATATGATATCACAATTGTAAAATAAGGAAAAAGGTTTGCAAATAGACTAGTTCTTCGGCGAAGAATGAGTAGTCCAACACAAAGCAAAAACGTATTCAAAAATAAATCAGAATGCACAAGAGGAGACTTTTTAGTGCAAGGGTGAGTGACAAGTGGATGATTTGGATGACAGGGGATATTTGATACGCTATGAATCGTAAATTACCAATTGTGGGGTATATCTTAACTAGATACAGTTATCTCACATGTAAAAAAATATATATATCAATGTTTTTTGGTGCTTCAATACATATGCCTGTTATTCGCAATTAAAAGAAACAAATCACAAATCACATCATACATTGTGTCATGTTTTTATTCTGAATTGATAGTTTTTTGTACCGAAAATCCACAATTAGACTGGAAGGAAAGACGGAACTGACAATGCCATTGTAGAATTGATTGTCAAACAATAGTTTTAGGATGTTTGTTACTCAGTCTAAAAATAACAAGGTTTTCAAATGGTTGTTATAGTATGTTAGATGTTTAATAAAGGAACAAAATAAGCATAAAATAAAGATAGGTCAATGCACTTATTTCTGAGATATAAGGGATCAAAAATTGGCGGGAAACAAGATCACTCAAGACTTTTCATAGGTTTTGTATGGAAGGGATTTGTTTCCCCAAAACCACGAGAAAATAAAAAGAATTTTGTAATAATCGCAAAGTGGGCTCTTCAAGATATATATATAGTGAAGTTATGAAAAGAAAGTTGGGAGTCACTGCTCAAAAAAATTTAATGCTTTGAAATGGATAATTAAGAAGAGTTCGAAAATCTGACAAAAATTCAAAAGCATGACTAGTGAACATCCTTAAATTTACGAACATAGACCTCAAAATAACTATCGATAGTAGTATATCAAATACGGGAATGGACTGGTTAATTAATTAATCACGTCACTTTACATTTCATGTGAAACTCTCTCTCTTGAGTATTTGTTATTATTATATATATATATTTTTTTGCTGCCAGAGTTCCGGTGTGGTAAAACTTGGAGTGAGTTCTTAGACGACATATTACCTATGTAACGAGAAATACACAATGACACTATAACACCTGTTTTACAATATTAGTCTTTGGATAGTTTGTTTGTAAACCAAATAAACAACTCACTTGGCGACTGATGCCTAATTTAGCCCAAACGTTCCCGAATGTAGTAACCGGGTTCCGGGAATATCTTGAGGAATTCTTGTGACAACATGTCGATTTCTCAAAAGGGAATAAAACGACTAAAACTAAATATACATGTTACAGTTACATTTCAAATTTAAAATTAATCGTACAAATTTTGTTTTTAATTATGTCTAAGTACAAACAGATATTTTTCTAACAGAACTTACGGTCTCGAAGTCTTGTAAAATCTTCACTTTATACATTTTGTCCTTCTCATATGCAGTTCCATTGAGAAAAACCTTGTGTTTTGTATAATCCCATGCTACTGTAAACAAACTCTGAAAATACAGCAAAAACAATTACTGTCTCTGCAAATTTATGTTTTTCCCATTGGAAATAAATTAAAAAAGAAATAAGGCATAGAAAAAATAAATGAGCAAACTGTGGAATAAAACCTGAGAGTTTGGCATTGTTTGACAATTCATTATCGTCATTTTACTTTTAATAAGTTTTGATCATTTTTAGTCGTTTGTTTTATGGATATATTTTTCCTTCCCTTTGCCAATGAAACTTCGCTGTACGACTGTGTTCTTATATTTGTAGAATTGCAAATTTAATCTTATTTTAAAAATGTTTAATCCCACAAATTTCATATCAAAAAGAATAAAATAAATAACATATACCATATCTTCCCAATGCTTTTCTTATCTAAGAATTAACACATTACAGATGACAAATAATTATTGAATTATACTTTAGATTCTGGAAAATTTACCGGAGTATTCCAGATTGTACGAGGAGACTGGTTGACATCTTCATAACTGATTACTTTATTTATCCATGCAAATAAATATATTAATCTGCTCATTTGCATTTTGTATCTGATCTTTTTTGTTTTTAAAAAGTTATAGAAAGATTAGTCATTATATTTCAGCCCTTGCCAAATCTTCAACTTGACAGCAATGAAATTTCGGAAGGGAAAGGGGTATTGATGTAAATTCATACTTAATATATTTGTTTAATGAGGGTTTAAAGCATCTTCGAGCATTTTTCGCTACATAAAGAGGAAATTTGTTTTATCGAGGAAATATCCGGAAGGAATAATCCATATTTGGCAACTAACCTGTTAGGACATAAACTCAAACCTCAACGGTAAACAATGTATAATATCGGCAGATTTGACCACGTGGCTAGACCAGTCGACAACCGAGACACACATTTAACATTAAAGAAATCCTGTGAGATTCTATAGCTGGTGGTGTATGTAAACCCGTTAAAAATTAATATATCAATCTAGAAAACACAATATGTTTTATTCAGAGATTGTTAATATTTATCAATCTCCTCACAAAGTGGGGAGATTGAATATTTATAATTGGAAATGAATGTGAGGCACATCCTAACATGTACATTTACAGCAACTGAAAAATGTAAACGGACACCTACCTGGGTTTCAATTCTCGTACCATTAACAATCGCTGCTGTTGTTGTTCCAAGTAATCCTTCCATCTTGTCAGGGACGCAGCAAGAATCTGCATACTGTACTGCTATAGCAGCTATGGCTAGAATGTAAAAGTACTTTCCCATAGCTATTACGTACTGTCGTTAGATGAACTTTCCCAACGCTTATATACCATCTAAGTCGGTCTATGATTCATCTGGATTATGCTACAGTAATTTTGACATCCGGCTGACATATGCCACCAAATCATTTTTTATTTGATAAAAAATGTTAATAATATTATAGCAATTTAATGATAACAACAGTAATCAGTACTTACTGTCAGTCACCTAACATGCCTAAATGTCTGAATTATTACTCGACATTTCAAAAAATCCCTGTTTTTGTCTAAATATTACTTGATTAATATTTTTTACAGTTTCAACTGTGTCTTAAAATTTATTCAACAAAACTATTTTATTATTCATTATAAAGAATTCTCGACTTAGCCATACTTTCGAAAATTAAATCTAGCGGACAGAATGTTAAAATAAGATCGTCTGTAAAACAGAGAATATTTAATTGACCTATTGAAAAAGTTGACTGTAGTTTTGAGTGAACAAATTGTATGCACTTTCACCCATTTTAACAGTGTAAGCCGTATAAGTTTGGATTGACTATGTCATATGAAATTATGTCTGAATTTGTCTGGACTATTTCATTACGTTGTAAATTGCGTCTGAAAAATTAGTGATTTTGAAATATTACGTATTATGAATTAAAACGGTACAGTTATTGTGATCTAAGAATAATGTTCATAAATTAGAAAGGAAATCGGTCGTCTACGGACAATTTATTAGGGAAAAGTATTTAAATTGAAGAAAAAAGTCTTACGATGCAAGCATTTAAATTCAAGGTCATAATTATTGAATAAGAATTTTGTTTCATGAGATTTTTAAATCTTTCGAATGGTTTGTCTTTACGGAAGCCGGATAGGGTCACTTTAAAAAAAAATATGTCGTAATTACGACATACAATATCGAAATTACGACATAAAGTAGTCGATATTACGACATACCATGTCGTAATTACGACAAAACTAATTTGAAATCACAACATAATATATCGTAATTACTACATAACTAAGTCGAAATTATGACATAATAGGTCGAAATCACGATACAGTATGTCGAAATAACGAGAAAAACAGTGACCTATTCGGTGCACAATAGGTTTTATCCCCGGGCAGTCACGCTGTCCTTCCCAAACCGTTTGTAAAAGACCTTGAAAACTGCAGATATCCATCCATAACTATATTGCTCAATTCTGGAATCTTGTTAATACGTTTTGATGTGGACCTGAAAGAGTGATATTGACCACGGACGATATTTGCAGGTCGATATTTCTATTCCAGGTCCCTATCGCATCACATTGAGGAAAACAAGAATACTTAATTGTTATACTACATATGGAACTATGGACTGAATGTTTCCAAAAACAGAAACATAGTGTCAGTATCAATCAAAGATCTTCACTCCATGTACATATTTCAGAACCATAAAGGCCATATATTATCTATTATTCTAAACATAATATCAATAATATATACGCCAGGGAGTACTATAGTAGGTAACCGTCTACGCCTCTCTGAATAAAGGAAATTCCAACCGTAGGTAATATTATATGTTGTTTGGGATCTTCGCAGGAGATTGGGCTCATATTCCCTGTCTATGTTTCATATCCCCTGAGCCAGGCTCAGTGGATATAAAACACATACACTGGCTGGGGGATATAAAACACAGACAGGGAATATCAGCCCGTATCTCCTGTGAAGCCCGAATAACAATTATATTCTGTTGGAGTGTTTAATTCAACTGTCATAATTGGGAAATTAAATGAATGCTATTTGTAACGTGATATTAATTTCAATGTTATTGCTTTGATATTACATGAGAACGCATTCCAGGTCACGTGGTGAATTTTTAGAGTCAATGTGTATATTAAATGATTTTCTCCTGACTGGTTTAGAAAATAAGGAGGGCATGTAATATCGAAGCAATAAAGTTGATTTCGTAAAATTACAATCAAATATCACGTTACAAATAACATTCATTTAATTTCCCAATCTCACTAAATCAACACTTGCTTCGATTACATGAGCTTTCAGAGCCAATGTAGACATTCGCAAATTAGACAAATACACAATGAAATACAATACTAAAATATTTGGCATATCACGTAAAACCACAGTATAGTAAATACCTAAAATTTAATATTTATAAGCCGAAAAATGAATCTAAACACTTGAAATTTCCATCACTAGCAAATATAATTCCTCGGATAATAAATCTCTTTACTGGGGTTTTATAAACTTTACGACAACAGAAAAACAGTAAAATCATTATAAACGGAAAAAGTTTGAACATTTTAAGAATTTGCACTAAATTTTTCCAAAATACTTCCACTAAAACTTTCCGTATTGAGCGTAACAGGTTTATTGTAATATATCCTAAAAATTGATTCCTTTTTTCATTCTGCTGCTTTCATAAAAGACGAGGTCGGTACAGTTGCTTTATTTGCTGCGGATGTCGAAGCTATGGTATGGTGGCATATTTCTGCCCCGACTTGTGGCCACCATACGAAGCAGCTCTTACACTGTGAAATTTGTATTCCTTAGTATCTATACCAGGTAGGGATAACACAGTTTTAATCCATCGACTAACAGGTTCATAGTACTTATCAAAAGTTTGTAGATTCCGGTTTTCTCAACGTCCTAGTACGCGAAAGTATTTACTATACATAAACTTCTGTCAGTTTTATATGATGGTAATATCATCTAAATGATTTCCCGGTATAGTTGTTTTTAAAATTGATGACACTTCAATTCGCAATACGTCATCAGATACAGTACAGTCTTCCACACTGAATTTCTAAAGTTTGAATCCTTTGTGCAGAGAGTAAATAAGGAAACATAACAAATTTAAGTATAAAGTGATAAAACATTAACAGGATTTAATGTAGCTAAGTATTTCAGCATAACATTTTCATCCCAAATGTTTTTATTATGTGTTCACCTACAGTGTCAATATCACTTACAGACAAAATAGCTGATAATGCTGACCTTGCGGAATTAATACTGCTGTAACCTGATCCAGTATCAAATAATGAGGTCAAGACTTCTAACATGTTATTGATAGATGCATCGGTTTAATTTGTTTTTAACTGCCAAAAAAAGCATCCATCTTTTGATATGGCTTCAATACTGTCTTTTTCATGTTTTTGTTGAATCTCGCCATGAGGATATGATAATGTTTGCAACATTTTCAGGTATGTTGAGTTTTCTAAGTGATTATCTGATGTTCGGAAAACAGCTAAGAGCATCGTCTGAATGGGATGAATTGTGCTCGGATCGGACGGATGTTGAAGTAGATTTTTCATTTTCGGATGAAAGAAGCTGTCTGCAGCAATCAGATGCAAAAGCTTCGAAAACCAAGGCTGCGTTGCCCAGATGGGTACAATTATGTCAGTTTTACTTCCTCTTCTTCCACTTTCTGCAGCACTTGTCCTTGAACAATGAAACCTGGAAAAGCATAAGCATTGTTAAATTGTTTCCATGATATAGAAAAAGCGTCAACTGCAAATTAAAGCGTCAGGAGTTGGTAGATAAGAAACGAATTTAGTTACTTGGCAATTTATACTAGCAGCAAATAAAACGATGTCAGAAATTCCCAAAATTAGCTGTAATTTAAAAAAAAAATATCACCATTAAGTTTTCATTCCATGTCGTTACTCAATTTTCTTGATAATTGGTCAGCTTCTGTATTTACTAAAATGGCATGAACTAAGCCAAAAATTTCACAACATCAAATTTCCCTTGACAATTGATTTAAGTAATATTCTCTGCCAAACATATTATTAAAATATGGAACTACTACCGAATTGTCTAAATACATTCGGACATGAATTTTTGTTTTCTAAACGCAGCTAATAATTCAAGTTCATTGATACGTTTTGATTGTTCTACATAAGACCAGTAAAAGCCGTACTAGTACTAACATTCAGTTCGCGTGTAGCTTCCCCCTTTTCAGTGTTTCTCCCCGTGGCTTCACGCGTGATCTGTGTCCTAAAAACGTTTAAACATTGGCACTTTGAACCTTGGCATTTGAAATTTTGGAGTTAAACTTGGAAGGAAATTCAGTGGCATCATCTATTGAAAAGTCGGCATCGTGTTTGCCCTGGGCTAATAAGATTTATTTCCATGTACCGCATGAGACTGACTTATTCTTTATTTTTCTCCAATCTGTTGCCTATTTTCTTTGCCGAGTCAAGTTCTTTAACTTCTGAATCAACTTCGTTTCCAAACAATTCATCAGTGATCGGTACGTCAGTCGCACAGAGTGTCTTGTATGCCGGTTGGATATCATTCTTAATGAAATCTTTCCTTTTCTGATTCAAAACACAGTAAAATTTATCTGCAAAAAGATGAAGCATCTTTTGCCAGTGTGAAAGTTCATTCACCTCATTCTAAAGTTTAAAAGTCTGAAGTAGAATATATTATTTTTGTTCACCTGCCTACCTCATGCAGAAACCGCATTAAGAAGGCTTCAGATGACAACAGATTGTAAATAATAATGCAACAAACAACACAGGAAAGGCACCGATCTGTTGACTTAACAAACAGCTTAATTTTACATAATTCTTTACGTTATAAAGATATAAAAGGGCAGAGGTTTCATGGTATGTGATATCAGTAATATCGGCTTTATATGAAAGGGCGTGCTTTCTGATGTCACTCCAAGTTTTATTGACCTAGCTTTTGCTTTTGCGCTGTGTCTGTCTTTACTTCCTCCTGTGCATTTATTCTTTATTCTCTATTCAGCTCTTTCTCTTCGTATGGTTTGGTAATCTTCTCATTCTTATAATGTATATAGTATTCACATGACAAGTAGGTGTGCAGTCAAATAGAATTGGCAAATCAAAAACTTCTTTATAATTCGTTCCGGAAAAAAGCCAAATTAAACCATTTACATATAGCCACTTCAAGAATGTTTGTTGGATTTACTCGAAAATCCGCACCGGTAAACCCGATATCTCATTGCAAAACAATACTATCAAGGCATTCAACACAAAATTAAAAAAAAAATAGTGGTATAGAGAAAGAGATTTTGCATAAGAAATAAAAGCCGCATTTTAGGTAAAAAAAACCCAAGACTTCGTACTCGTACGGTTTAAGGGTGTTCTCTGGTTACACTTTTGAACCTCTGGATATCGGATACAGGAAGAGATTGGAAGTTTTGATTAATATAATTACATTAAAAAGTGTCATTGCGATAATAACTTTGTCTCTTTTTTTATCATAATTACTTGAAAAAATACTTTGTTCTCATTTTGAAAATGCAGACCCTAAAACAGAGACTCATAGCAGTCTGTATCACTTGCTTGGTGGTCATTAAGGCCTTACTTAGGCCAGCAGATTAAGCTGGATTCTAATTGTGCTACAGCTGATGCAATGCTTGAAGATCAGTCACTTACTTTGATGAATTAATCTGATGTTTCGCTCTTGCTCTTGCGTCTAATTGCCGTAGAGGTATTTGGATATTCAGCGAGCACGAATTTCAAGGGATTTGGTTTTGAAATGTTGATCAGAAATATAACTTTCAGTGATATTTAATAAAGTATACAGTTGGCATGCAACTGCATACATGTACCACTTAATAAGGGGAAGGATGTGATCACATTTTCCTTCTTTATTCTATTGCCGATATCATCTAGAGACCATTCCATCAAAATTGGGTTACTATTTTCAACGACCATTCCAACAAAGTTTGATTTCAACTGACCTTGAAGTGCAAAGGGATTTGCTTTCTGGTTGTTTTTGTTTTGCCAAATTTTCTATTTTAGTAAAGGCGGCTATGTTGGTTACCCTCAGAAATGACAAATATAGTTTTAAATAGGATCATATAAAGGCTCATGTAAGAACCATTCCACGATAGTTTGATGGCTCAGAAATTTCAAGACAGATGATATTTATAAATAATTTTTACTTTTGGTAACAGCAACCATTCTGGATGGCCCCGGAAATGCCGAATACAATTCTTAAAGGGGGGCTACCTAAGGATCATTCTAGATTTCGTACCCATTACCCTAGTAGTTCCAATACATTTCAGAGGAGAAAATGAAAACAATGAGGATGAATAATGAATCTGGAAGCTTTGTAAGTTAAGCACCCTTGTTCCTGAATAAATATTTTAATACCAAATTTATTGAAGGATGACATAAAATGTAGATAATGACATATAATAATAAATAATTGACTAGTACTTAACTTTACACGTTTAACTGAAGTGTTAAATTGCGATAAATTCTAAATGTCATATTAATATGAAACATTTATAAATGAAAGCATAATTGGCAAAGTTTTGAAATGCTGTTATTATTAGCAATTTTGATTAATAGTACATAGCTGTCGTATAAAGTCAGAAACAAGAAAATGTCAGCTAAGTGCTCAGAAATTTGAACAGAGTCTTTTCAAACAAAGAACCTTTTGTAATTCATGCTGAAGCATTACGTTAACTTGTTAACGAACTTTTATATCTACATGAAAGAAAAATGCATGTACATCGTGTTTTGATAAAGTAATAATAAGAAAAATATTACTAGTATTCAGTTTTATAACTAGGTTTGTCTCACGGATTCTGAAGTCAAGCAACCTAACCTGTGGTCCCCAAATAATTTAGCTATCATTAAGAATTTTTGATGGAATATATCGCCAA
>JAOXYJ010235105.1:0-10172 GCA_028566555.1 Lithophaga nigra | reverse complement strand
AAAAAATATAAGAAAAGAATATAAAATCAATATTCATTTTACATTTGTATTTTTTATATTTTTTAATTTTTAAATCACACTGAATATATCATCCAAAGGTAAAAATTTTGTGCATATACTGTATTTATGATTTTACGGTATATGCTGTACATGTATTTATGATTTTTCAGCAGTACATACAGCTTCAACAAACATCAGATGCAATAACTCTGTATTTGAAATAAAACTACTATGGCAATGGTTAGACAAATTAATTACCAATATTTTTAATAACTTGCTACTCCTGCACTCACTGTAAATGACAGATTTGCATAAAATAATAACATGACAACATAATATTACTACAAATCAACAATGACCGCTGCCGAAACTCCGTAAAAAACTTTGATGTACCGTCATCCGGTTCAGCTTTAACAGTCTGCAAGAAGTCCGAAGTGACGTCACTATCAGCGTTCTTTGAACAATTGAAGTGTACACAAGATCTGAGATATTAGGTAAGTGTATTTTATAACGTTTGTGTTTACAACTAGATCTTGCGATTTTGAAGACTTGTCGATATGAAAAGTTTGTGTTGAAGCAGAATATAATTTGCCGTTAGACCGTGTGTTCAATTGTACTGTCGACTTGCCACTTTTTTGTAAATTTGAAATGGGCCATGCTTTGATAATTTTTAGCCGTTTTGTATGAATGTATTATTACTGTTGTTTCAGAAATGTTAGTGAATCTTTGCTATCAACCTTTAAATCCCTACGGAGATTCCGTTCCGTTGAAATTATTTTGCTTCTCAGTGTTTCATTAAAAGCCCTCAACCGGAAATAATCGCCGCTCCGGCTATTAAAACTTCGTAAAAAAGTAAGTGTCAGAGATAAATAATCATTTCACAAAAAGCCAAGACATAGCAACGGTTGCAGCAAGGATCATACTGGGCTTCGACAATTTTACAATTGTTCTTTTATTTCAACAGCTGCGGCACAAAAAATGTTTTTTATTTTGCAATAATTTTTTCTCAAACATTTGATAGAGTAAAAACATCGGCAAATCAGCTACCTCCGATAAAATACAGTGTACATGCAACTCTGAGCAAAATAAAATTACTATGTTATATTCAAAATAAACAGAATATTATTTTTTAAATGTATCTATCAGTAAGCTGTGACATTCCTATTGGCACATTTCCTTTTTTGATGTCAATAGAGATAAAATTTCGGAAGTGCAAAATTGTAAACATGGGTTGCTTCCCTTTAAAATTTATAATAGATCAATTTATATCTGACTTGTAAAATTTGCATTTTAAACAAATATATCAAGTTTGTGAGGGATATTTGCGAAAAATACCAGTCTGGAGACGGTAAAATTTCCCAAGCCGCGAGGGAAATTACGTCTCAAGACTGGTATTTTTTGCAAATATCCCTCACAAACATGATATATCTGTTTTATTCTACTGAATATTAAATTACTAAAAGAACAATATGTAGTAACGATATTTTGATGTTTATCGTAGATCTACTTGTGTGCTCCTTAAATAAAAACATAGAAGTAATCAAGAATTTTAGGCGCCTTTGTGAAGGGGTATTTTTTGACAAATATCAGGGTGAATTTATAGCAAATACCTCGCTGCTTGTAATAAGACAATCAAATTAAAAGTATTGGGGAAAAATACCACGCTCCTCATCCAATCAAATCACGGCATTATGATATAATGGAGAAGTATCTTTCAAATTTCATTTTCAATAATAAAAGTAATGTAAAAAGATTCATAAAGATTTCATAATGTGTTTAAAGTGAATTTATAAATACACATGTAGGAAAAATTGAAAGTGCAAAAATGTGTTAAAAGTTGTCTTATTCAAAGTTAAAAAATATCCTTAATTTGAAAAGGTTCTATAACAAAATTAAATCCAAAGACTGTTTACTTTGTTGTATTATATGTCATTATTGTCTCTTCTGCAATGAATGTTGCGAAGGCGAGATATAGCGATCCTAAATTCCGTCGTTGTCGGCGTTCGCGTCAACAATTGGTTAACCCAAAAATTACAGTTTTTCAGAACTTAAATAAAGTTAATAAATCTTCAGAGAATTTCATGACAACTACTTTAAACTGTTGTTTGAACTTTAATTTAAATTTTATTCAGTCAACACGATGCTTTGTGGTTACTGTTTTCTTTGTTTCAGGTTCTTATCAGATAGAAAAAATTGTACAATGCTACAGAGTATGTGTATGGCTCAGTTTTATTAATTCCACAATATGGACCAAGAGTAGAAGAGTATGAACCCTGCAAAATTGTTTGTTTGGTCGTACTATGTTTCAGGTAATAATATTCCGCTTCCAAATGTTATCGTTGTATTATAGTTATTAATTGTTTTGAAGAAAACAATTATTATGAATTTTTTATGTTAAAGCAAATTATTATTCCCAAACTTTGAAGAAAAGTTTAGGGATATTATAATGGGCCTGTCTGTCTGTCTGTCTGTTAGCAAATGTTATCAGTGGCTGTTGCAGGTCTTTTTTTGGATACATGTAGTTTTGTTCCTCACCATTTTTTATTGATATTTCTGGGGTAGATAAAGGAGCCAAAAGGATGTGTTGATGTGCACTAATGTTTTGGATTTTTAATTGGTGGGACTGACGCTGAAAAAGAGATCAAAAGGTATTTTGACATAATATTCACATGTGTATGTAAATGTCACTTATAAGTGAATTAATTTTTGACCCCGCACTTATAATTGAAATAAGTAGCAACTAAACACTCAATTACTTATATAATCGCTTGTGAGTCAGTTATTACCGTAGTATTTCTTTACACAACTTATAAGTGAAGCACCTAATTTGTATACAAAATCCAAATCATTTACCTAGAATAAGTGGCTTATAAGTTAAATTATAAAGCCACTGATAGGTTGAATGATCAGTCACTTATAAAACTCAATGGCTGACTCAATGACTTTTCCATAAGGGTTTTCGCTTGTCATCCATATCCATTTCTATCTATCTGCTGGTTTGGTTGTCTGTATTCATCCAACCACAATTTTTGTGGGCACCATAAAGTTCAGCATTTCATAAATTGTTTATCACTGCGAAAAGATGTGTATATTTTTTTGTGCACCGATATTTCATAA
Organism: Lithophaga nigra; assembly: GCA_028566555.1. Classification (NCBI taxonomy): domain Eukaryota; kingdom Metazoa; phylum Mollusca; class Bivalvia; order Mytilida; family Mytilidae; genus Lithophaga; species Lithophaga nigra. Next base: position 7,055 of record JAOXYJ010235105.1, on the reverse strand, counting down.
GTAGCCCTTTGACAGTGTCTGATTGAAATGAAACTTTGCACAGTTGCTAACGGCAAAATGTAGATTTGCATATCGTTTCGATATTGATCAAAGCTTTTTTTCCAGAGTTATATATGGCCATTTATAACGTAAAAATTTTTTTTTGTGATAAGGGATACAGCAGGGTTAAGATTAAATCTTTAACGATATTGTATACAAAATTATTGTTCTTTGTTTCCAAATATTAGAAATACGCAGCATTGGGCACTTGATGACAATATCAGTATTCTTGTTTAAATTTCTGTATGCTTGGTTCCTTACGAATTTATTTTAGTGGAATGTAGATGAAGCCCACTGGGAAATCCATTAAGATGGAGTGGGAATCCCAGTGGCATTTTTGGGGATGAGATCCAAGTGGTATCCTGATCGGGATCCAGTGGGATTTCCACTGGGGCAGAGTGGGAATGCCACTGGTATTTTGGGTGGGATCCCTATGGTGTCCCGATGGGAATTCCAGTTGTATTCCAGTGGGAATTCCATTTGGACAGAGTGGGAATTCTAGTTGTATTCTGGGGTGGGATCACAGTGGTATCCCAATGGGAATTCCAGTGGGACCCTGATGGGAGTCCCAGTAGGATCCCGATATGAATCCAAGTGGGATAGGGTAATATATTACCCACAAATACCACTCTATCTCAGTGGGATCCCAGGAAGATCCTATTGGATTCCCACCGACTTTTTTGTAGGGATATTATAAGAAATTCAGTCTCAAGGGAGTTCGCAACCATTTGAGTCTCTAATGGGGTAATAAATTTTCACTTAATTAAGCATCAGCCATATTGCAAACTTTATACCGGAACGTACCAATATGTTATATGAAATTCAGTCTCAAGGGAATTCGCAACAATTTGAGTCCCTACATAGGGCAATTAGTTTTTACGTAATCATGCATCAGGCGTTTTGTCCTGCTGGACTGTTACGTACCAACATTTTTTATGAATTTCAGTCCCAAGGGAGTTCGCAACCATTTGAGTCCCTAAATGGGGTAATCAATCTTTAGATTATCATGCATCATGCATTTTTACAATTCATACTGAAACATACCAATATGTTATATGAAATTCAGTCTCAAGGGAGTTTGTAACAGTTCAAGTCCATAAATAGGGAAATGAACCTTTACGTAATCATACATAAGGCTTTTTGCCCCTCTATACTGTTATACTGTTACGTACAAATAGGGCAATCAATCTTTACGTTATCATGCGTTATGCATTTTACCACTTTATACTGAAGCGTACCAATATTTCATGTGAAATTCAGTCTCAAGGGAGTTTGCAACTATTCTAGTCCCCAAATGAGGCAATCAATCTTTACGTAATCATATATAAGGCATTTAGCCCTTTTATACTTTAACGTACAAATATGTTATATGAAATTCAGTCTCAAGGGAGTTCGCAACCATTCGAGTCCCTAAATGGGTCAATCAATTTTTACATAATTATACATAAAGCATTTAACTGCTTTATTCTCTTACATACCAGTATGTTATATGAAATTAAGATTTAAGGGAGGTCGCACCCATTCAGGTTCTGTTCAGGCATTTGTAACATTAGAAGAGCAAAAATTGTGAAACTTTTGAGAACAATTGACCATTTCAAAAATATTTTTATCTTCTAAAGTAGTACGGGTTTTTCTTTTAAACTTGTAACTTATGTATATTCATCCCAGTTTAGAAAGCTTATAATAAACGCTTATTAAAACACTTTACAAAGTTACATGATAAATATATCTTAAATAACAAAAAAAAAAAAATTCTTAAAATTGGCAAAGATCTTGGTTTTAATACCGGAAGATCGAACATTTATATTTTTTGACGATGAGTTGGATACTTGCTAGCGAGAGACCGAGCTGGTTTATCGAAGGGTCAACTCTCGCTTGCGAAATAATATTTTCGTCAGCTTTTGCTAGCGGAAAGTTGCCGAGCTTCGCCAGCGATTCGACAGCCGGGTGATCAAGAATCGCTAGCGAGAGATTAGAATAGGTTAGCTAATCGTCAACTTCTAGACAGCTTTCGTTTAACTTTCGACAGGTCGGAACGGAAAGTGCACAGCCCTACTGAGGGAATTTTGCGGAAAGGAACAGATCTATTTAATTCATTTTTTCTCTTTCTATAACGATATTTGAACGGAAAGGCAGAAAATGTATATCATTTTTTAATTTAAGATCCATAATGTTTCAATTTAAAGGTAAATCTATAAAGTAAACTTGTTCTCTTTTTAGTCTGGTTCGTTAATCATGTTACGCTATACCTGTTCTCAGGACAAAACTGTTTTAGGCTAGGGCAGACTTGTTATTAGAAAAAAAGCAGACTTGATCCAGGTCCGCTTTGTTACGGCAAAAGTTAACTTGCTGGTCTGTCAGAATTTCTAAAACTGTTCTGTAGAGCGGTCATTTAGTTAACTTTTGTACAGGTTGTGTCTGCACCCATCTGTAGGGTGTCTAATACCTCACCACTGTGGCTGACGCCACTCCATTGCAAGAAAGTGCACACGTTCCGCAAATTCCTCATTGATTCAGTTTCCACATGTGTTGCAAACTGTAACTGCCTGCTGGCCGATGACGGCTCCTCCTTTTACTGAAGTATTGTCGCAGAAATATGCGAGGTCTGTATACCAGGTAGTATTTGCCCTACGTGTCACATCTAAAAAACAGCATACTCTGTTTCTTGCCTTCTTCCCAATTTCTCCTATTTACCGTCCTCTCAAATCGGTAAATAAATGCTAATAAAGAGAGTGCACTTTTGCCAGTGAAAACGGATTGCTTGTGTGGTTGGGAACATTTGCTATGTGTTCTCCGATCCGGTTCCCTCCAAACAGACATCTTTCTGTCTAGTTAATCTAAAGATGATAAGTCGGATTGATATTTTCGCCTCTTAGGCCTTAACTGAATACTACTACTTCAGTCCTTTACTGCTGTTGCAACTCAGTATGGAGGCACTGTGGTGTTTTTTTCTGGTAGATGGCCTACCCTAATTTGTTGGCCTTCGACGGCATTATTATGGGATTGCTCAATTGAAGGGTGAGACATTACCCCTTCCGGGATACAGCGTCAGATATAATGGGTATAGTTTTAGCTGATTAGCGGCATTCACCCGGGTCACTGACAATGGGGTTTGTAGCTGTCAAGATTATGCTTTGAATGGGTTGTAGAGAGGTATCGAGATTGAAGTCATGGGCCTCAGGACAGGCTGTGAGTAATTCGTGGCATAGGACTGATGAAGAATTTGTTTTGGCAGTACATCCATGGGAAAAGGCGGTATTGTGAAACCAACAGACAGGGCCGCGGACCCTTGTTCAAAAGATTCAAAGTTCGTTGTATAATGTTGATTTGGCGGAACAGGCTGGAAGGACGAAGTTGAGGGCCCTATCCTTCAGCAACATTGTTGATTCGGTTTCAAACAATACACGCTGTTTTGGGTGCTCGCGGTTAATTAACTGAGGTGTTGAAGTTGTCTGCTGGTTCCAATCAATACAATTGCGGCCTGGGTTGACATAGCTAAAGAGCTCGATTGAACGGTAGAATGTTTGTCTGTATGATGTGACAACAGAAGTTTCCATTACATGTTCGTCGGCGGAGTCTTGGTCGGCGCGTTCTGTAACATGCTTGTGGGCATGAGGTTCTGTAACATGCCCGTTTGTGGTTTCTGTAACATGCTTTTGGGTTAAGGGTTCTGTCACATGCTCGTTGGTAGTTTCTGTAAGATGCCTAATGGTGTTTTTAGCATGCCCGTTGGTGGTTTCTGCCCTATGCCTGTGGTTTGGAATCCTGTCCTGAAGAGGCAATTTGCCTTGCCCTTGCTCAGGATGTTTGATATCAGATTTGACCTCATCCGCCTTAATGGTGGAGTTCACAGACACATATTGATCTTCTAGATATAACATCACCTTTAAGAGAGTAAGCTCTGATTGTTGTTTAGCAGGATAGTCAGGTATTGGGAAAATTTTGATAACTGTGGAAGAGTTGGTGCTAAAATGTAGCCGCGCTCCAATGCCCTGCTTTTCACCTGCCTTGATGTTTTATTTCTTCACCAGAGCGCCAACATTCTATGTCATGGTGCTAATTTCAGACGAGGAACCCACTTGAAGCTCCATATCAGGCTGATTCGGGATGATTATATTAATTGTTGTCTGTCATGAGGTGAAGTTGTTTAACTTAACGCATCCTCTCACTGAGGGACCCTACTTACCCACTAACAGTTTCTACTGTCTGTACTTGCGCATTAAGTGTTCGTACATGAACACAAATGGTATCTACTTTGGTCATTAAGATTCGTACCAATGCAAAGGGATGGAATCTTCAAAATATTCCTTCAAAACTTGGCTTCTGTCATATCTGCGACTGTAGATATATCCATGAACTTGGCCTCCTCACGAGTCTTTATAATAGAGGTTGCCATCTCACTATCAATTCCCTCGACTGCCTCCAGTAGTGTTCGATTAGCCTCCATAAGTTTGACTACAATTTTGAAACTCCACTGATGTATGGTACATATGATTAATTACCCAGATTGCCCGGCCATCGAAACCTCTATTACTTAAGTCGTGGGATATGTAGCCTACGGTACATGTACATTGTACATGCTCTTTTATTGTCTGTGCTTGTACTGTTGACATTTTACTATTATTATATGTTACCAATTATGGTTTCATCGGATTATGTTTATATATGTTCTCTAGTTATCTTTTTCAGATTTGATTTAACTGAAAAACTCCATTGTGATATCTGAGCGTAGAACACTTAATAATTTATCTTTAATCTGAACCATATCTAAAATATAAATATCTCCTGCTTTCGTTTAGGTGTATTAACGATGGTAAAGTTTCCACTGTTCTACTTACGACAGGGTTGATTACTAACTTTTACAACCTGATGAAAATGTAAGTACATGGATGTATTCAGGAAGAAATATTACAACAGCTGATGGATATTATATGATCAACTAAGGCTTTGCAAATTGCCAGCACTACCAGTAAATAATTTTTGGTCTTTCAACAGTTTCTGATTGGACTGCTCGCAACCTTTCGTGTTCCTGTAGTGACAGCATTATTTACGGAACACCATGTCAAATGTATCAGATTAAATACTTTGGTTTGAACTCTTAACTTAAAACGCGGTTGTATTGTCGTTGGCACTTAATATTATACGCTGTCATTAAAAATGTCTAAGTGTCTGTCTTCTAGGGCCTGGTTCAAGTTCTACGTTTATCGTCGTTCACTTAACACTTGATCCGGCCGCAGTAATCTCATGTGATAAATCAGAAACTATACTTATTATTTCTTGATTCTTACATCCTAATTATTTCTCACTTTTGTTGGAAAATATGCATTTCTACATAGTCTGAAAAGGATATCTGATACATTTTTTTTATAAATTTCCAAACGCTAAATCTTCAGTTTTGAATGAAAACTATCCAGACTCTTTTTTCGTTGTGTATGGACGTGTTACAGTTGACATATTTGACTTTTATTATATTTCAGGTTAGAAGTATCATTGTTTACACTTTTAGGCATGGGCTTCAACACAGCGCCCGAAATGTTGTCGAGAACACGATACGTGTAAGGTTTTTGTTAGGAATAATTTTAAACCTTTCTTTATTAAACTGTTCAATCAATAAAAATTAATTTATCCAAGGATTAGAACTGAAAATATGATAGCTGGATCAAAATAATAAAATATAGAATGGATGGATGATGGAAAATTGAGTATTTTCTATGCATGGTCAATGTTCTTCACTTGAAAATTATGACTGCAAATTTCAGCTCATTAAATGTATTTCTTAATGAGATTGAATGATAACAACATTCTATATACTCTGATTGTCCTACGTATTGTGTAATCTTCTTATGTATATTTGTCATTAAATAAGATGTGGTGCGGAAAGTGGTATAATGTAATATAATGAAAATTTTGACAAAAACACGTTAACACACATAAGTCTAAATATACCACAACTTCACATCATATTGAATCCAGTGGACAGCGGAAGCACAACTGAAAATCAACACAACAGTGTTTGAATTATACAAATTATGTTCTTCCCTAATTGGAATTTCAACTCACACTTCTGTGAAACTTCCATACTGATGGCCTAACAATACGACAACACGACCAACCACTATGACCATTCGACCAATGCTTTGTAACAATACTGTTTCATTGAACGGTGGATGCATGGGGTAGATAGTAGCAGTCCTATCGTGTGAAGTTGTTATTATTTTCCCCTTTTGAAAAGGTTTTCGTTTTCATTTGACAGCAATCTGATTCAGCTTACGGTAATATATTGTACGTAAAAGGAAAGAAAACAGAAGGATGAATCAGTAAAAATCATGAATCAAGGGACGCAGACAAAATCCGGATTAAGACAAACATAAACAGACAAACATCAAAGACACAGCATGAAAAACTACACACCAAAATAGCCACCACTGACAAAACCAACAAAAATATGAGGTGCAATCAGATGTCCCGGATGAGGAATCTGTGCTTGCCTCTTATAAGACACCCGCCTTGTTGCGCATGGTTTGGTCCGTGAAAAAGGTCACGTTCGAGGAGAGGAAAGACGAAACTATGGATCAGGAAAAAGATCCAATTTCATTTGGGAACCAGATCGTTTAAAGTATGACAAGGCATTTTGTCATACAGTCACATCGGCGTAGGCTCGGTTACCCTAGTCCCTAATCGTGTCGTCCGCTACTCCCACAGTTTTGTATTGACACCTGAAGAAAATACCATTTAACTTATTGTCGATGCCGCCTAGATAGATAGATTGTCTCTTTTAAATCTCTCGTCCTGAATATGCATGAAAAATTTGCCGCTGGACGTTAAACAAACAACAATCAATCAATCTTTTAAATCTCAGTCTTAAGGTAACGAGGCATAATTGATTCTGGCTAACAATATATATGCAGGATTATTTCCAATTATATCTATAGAAAAAGCTATACACTTTCATTTCATTTCATTTCTATCATGGAAAATACAGTTAAATGTATTACTTTTTAAATAAATTTACATCA